>BPLR01005923.1:0-178704 GCA_021605095.1 Caerostris extrusa
GTTACGTATTGCTAACATTGAGTAGAGATCTATAAAATATAATTGTAGTATAGGTTTTAATGAATTTTAATATTGATTACTGTAAACTTAGATTCTTCGCAAACTAACTTAAAACTTAAAGAAAAAAAAACGTCCAAAGAGTTACAAAGTGTTTTTGAAATGTGGTCCACAAACGGTCAGTATGTTTCTTCCAACGAGAGTTATTATTGAAACTTTTGAATTTGATGATGAATGAAGTGGTATATGGGGATGTGAAGCAAACAAAGTGTAATCCCCTAATCACTTTTATATATATGAAGCAATTGAGTTTTTCCTTATTTTTAATATGTCACTTTCTCCCCAACGCTCTGCCGATCGTAGCACCGGGAGCCTGCCGGTTTAGTCAATTCCGAATCACAAACATCCATGGCACCACTGACTCGAATCCCGAAACCTGTGGGACCGTGCCAGATTCGGCTATTCAGGCCCCGCTTTTGAATTTGATAATTATTAAGGCTTCTGTTTATATAAAAAAATCTTCATTTTCTTCTAATTCACTTCTGAAATATTTATTTGTCACTCTAGGCTAATTAGACTGGGACCTGCAGATTAAAGTTAATTCCGAATCACTAACCAACATCCATGCCACAAGTGCCAGGGGAATTCCTGAACCTGAAGCATCAAAGATCAAAGCTCTAGCCAGTGGCCATAGGAAGCATCACGCTCAGTTAAGAACACACGTGAGAGTCCCATACCTTACAGTTAAAGAACTTTTTTTTTCTTTAAACACTAATGTGCAATGAATTGGAGAAATCCTGGAAAAGGAATTTTGAAATAATAAATAAAAAACAATTAAAAAGGAATGTCACAAAACTTCAAGTTTGACTAAAATTCTATTCAATTTTATGAATTTGAATAAAAACAATAATCCTTAGGTGCAAGAAGAAAAAAAATTTAGGAATTTTTTTTTTTTGCGAGAAATTTTCGCTCAATATAAGTACAAAAGGGTCCGAATGGTGCCGAGTGGCTGGCGCTTTGGCGCTAGGTGCAACAGGCTTCGGGTTTCGAGTCCCGGTTGTGCCATGGATATTTGTAGTGGTTCGGAATCCACTTTAAACCGTAGGTCCCGGTCCTAATAGGATCGTAGAGCGTTGCGGGGCATTGTTACTCCGCGTCCGTGGTTTATCTTCAAGTTACACGCGTCCCCTGGTAATGCAAAGTGAGTAACGTCTGTGCGGCGCTTGCCTTAAGGCATCAAGACCAAGCTGTCTAAGGGTTTGCCAGCTGCATTAGAACAAATATATATATATATATGTATATATACAAAAAAGGACTAATGTGGAAAATTGGAAATGCGGGAATTCCGGAGATTACAGTAGAGATGAAGGTCTCCTTTGAACCCCCATCTACGAGACCCTTTGTTTCTCGAGCAGGTTCGCGTGAGCTACCAGTGCGTAATGCGCTTTTAAATCCCCTTTTGCATGCCAGGAACAAACTGCACGTGGAAATTCGCTCTGCGAGACACGCCCACACGCCCTGGGAATGGGACATTCATCAGTTGGTTCTTAATCCTAGAGCGTGATCAGCCATCGGTTCCGACGTTTTTTTTTTATCCGTATTATGATGGCTTGACATGCTACGTATTTGTTTTCCACCGTTTTGTTCCTGCAAATATCTATAGATTTTCTTCCTCTATTCATGCAAACAGAGCACTTGTTTGAGCACTCAAGTGATGAAAGACATCAGAGAAAAGATCGATGATCAATTAGATTAATCAATAGAATTAATAATGATAGGTGAATCAATAGTGATGGATGAATTAGTATCAATAATGGCAGATGAATCAATTAAAATGACGTGGACCTTACTTTGAGACAGTTGTAGTTGTAAACATTGAGGCAATTTCAAAATATTTTTGTAGATTACTTTGGGTGATTTTTGTTTTTATCGCTAAAATGTCCTTCAATTATCTTGAACAATCTTATTTTCATCCTGATTCATATGATAATGTTCTTTTATTGCGATGTATAGCCTGATATGGCAAAGGCCTTATGAATGCCTATAGTGACAAATAGAGATTTGGTTTGGTTTGTCGCTCTATGGTAATTTTGTACACAGTTTAGGTTAATTAGACAGGGACCTACAGCTTATCGTGGATCAAACAGAGAAAAATCATTAAAGTAAATAGATGGTTCATCTGAATTGCATTAATATTTCGATTTGTATAAATGTGACAAACACCATTTATATGTTAATATTATAATTTTTTTTTTTCGATTTCTAAATAAAATTTAATGAAAATTATTGAAATGAAGTAAATCCAAATTTTGCCAACAATTGAGGAAACAGCCGCAGTTCCGAACACTTTAGAGTTATAAATGATATTTTAATAGAACATTGGTTCATTACAACAGCTTGTTTTTTCATGAAATGGCTAGTTTGTTTGTGACATCAGCGGAATTTCACTCCAATCTTCTTGTCTGGACTTTTAGAGTGGCCCCTGCTTATTTGACACAACTTACGCTGTCGTGCCCAACAAAATCCTTTGCAATACATTTACATATGGGGGACTGAAGAAAACTATGTCTTTAATTCTTGAATGCATTCTAGTAATCTAAGAAAGTCAGTAACATGTAGATTTTGATATTACTCCAGAGAGTACTACTATGTCTAAAAAGAAAGACCAGTTTTGAATTTAAATTCCCCGGGCTTACGGAATTTCAATTTTTTAGGTTGTTGGCACTGTCCTTGACATCTGTGTGAAATTCCACGTCAAAACATTCATGAGTGCTTGAGTGACGCTTGGTTTTGTGAGATGCTAAAACTGATTCTGACGATATTTGAAATGTTTCTCAAAACGGTGTCTCCGGAGAGGTCTTTTGAATTTAGGGAATAGCCAGAAGCAGCACGATGCTAAATTAGGTGAATATGGTGGTTGTGGAACGATATAGGTTTCATTTTTGGCGAAACAGTCACGAAGAATCAATGCAGTGTGAGCTGGTGCATTCAGTGTTTTCGGTACCAATCGAGATTTGACGCGTTTGAGGACCAAAACATCTTTTAAAATAAAATTTTGTAATTCCAGGTTCAGTAAGGTTTCTAATTGTAAGCCGACGGTTTGCAAGCACCAAATCTTTAATTTCTTGGACGTGAGCTTTGTCGGTTGAGGTGGATGGTCGACCTGAGGGCTCTTCGTCTTCAACGTGTTCTCTGCCTTCTTTGAACTGTTTATACCACTTGTAAACATTTCTTTTGACATAGAAATTCTCACCAGCGGAATCAGTTTCAGCGTCTCACAAAGCCAAGCGTAACTCAAACACTAATGAATATTTGGACGTCAAATTTCACACAGATGTCAAGGACAGTACCAGCAACCTAAAACAGAAAAAAATTGAAATTCCACAAGCCCGAGAAATTTAAATTGAAAACTGGTCTTATTTTTTGGACACTGTAATAGAGCATTTTTATTAAATATATATATATTTAAACGGGATTGTGTGTTTATTGATATGGAAATGAAAAGAAAATACTAAATTATTCAGCAACATCGTTTTAAATCCCGCAGATCCTTTCGACGTCGCCTGCTCCATCGGATTCACTGACAATGGAGGGGTTGTCAGCCCCCTCTTGACCCCTGCGGTCACCATGGCGACGCCGGAAGAATGAGCCTCCACGTGCATCATTAAGCAAACCATTCTGTCCTCGACGATTGAGGCTGTAAAATGAGGACCGCCACGCTGAATGGGCGTCCGAAACGAGCTCCAGTTGAGTTGCATTGTTCTGCCCTTTTAAAGATTTCATAGTTGTATGTGGGAGCACAATCAAACTCAATTATTCGCAAATAAATTGAGATAAAGCAGCATCAGCGAACATAAATTTCAAAATTCCGTTACAAGACAAGACAAGTCAATTATTTGCATAATGACGATGCCTACTGGAAGTTTGAAAAGTCAAAATTGCATCAAACCGATCACTCCCGTTGCAGTGGAAAACACTTTCTGACATTCTACAGAACGTGCAATTTGAGACGTTCTGTAGACTGTGTGCTACATTTCAGTTTCGAATCTGCTGTAGTCACTGCTTTCAGAATCGAGGAGACTTGACGACAATTGTGACATTCATGCATTTCGTAAAAGGCTCTGAATAATTTTTTTTTTTTTTTAAAAATGATATTTTGGACAACAAAATTTTCATCTGGCGAATCCACGTTTATAATTATATATATATATATACTAGAAGACCCGGCCACGCGTTGCTGTGGCTTTCTTGTATTTCGTTCAATTATTAGATACTATAATTGGTATTGTTAAGGAAGTGATTGGTAAAGAATAATGAAAAGATCAAATTAAGCTTCAACAAATAGAAAATGTTTAATTTTTATTAATTTAATGAATGAGGTAGATAATGTTGATTTTTAACACTGTTTTATAATTATTGTACCTAATTTAATTTTTAATAACCATTACTTTCATTTAACTAAGAACTAAGCGATGAACAATATTTCTTGTTAGTCTGTCTTTCGTCAAAATAAATAAATTCGATGGTTTTCGAACACGGCAGCATGCAACATACAGCTGTCCATGGGAGAAACACGGATTTTGAGGTTAGATTTTTTTGGTGGTCTTTTAATGAAAATGATAATTGAAAAATACAATTAAAATAAAATCGGGATATAATAAGAAAAGACTAAAAAAAAAAAAATTCACAATAAAATACAAATGCAAACGATCGTTTAAGGTACACGAACATCTTCGAAGGAATTTTTTTGAAATTTTTATCTTTGTACACATTTTTGGATTGAATGTATCTAAAAACTAATGATTTCACATTTCATTATTATTTTTTTTAAATTTTTATAAGCTAAAATAAGGTGTAAAAATGGCCAAAAATTGATACTGTTACAAAACCTGAAATCAAATCAATATTTTTTAAATTTCTAAGTTTGTATTTGTTTGTACTAACATTTTACAGTGAATAGACCTCTGGTAAATTTATATCTTTATTATTTTGTGCTAGTTTAAATGCTGTCGACACAAAATTCTTCTAAAATTTGCATGTAATTTCAAGTTTAACAATTAAAATAAAAAAATATTTATGTAGCTATAATCATTTCAGAGGTCTATTCCCCTGTAAATATTTATGAAAAACATAAATACAAAGTTTTGTAGCATTTGGATCAAAATTACTTGTGTTATGGTGTTTCACATGAAAACAAAAAGCATAAAAATTCATTCTGAGAAAAAGCTAAAAACAACTTTTAATTAGATATATTACTTTTAAAAATGTTGTAAATATATTAAAATGCCATTGAATTATCAAGTTCATAGTCTTATTTATTAAAAAATATAGTTTTATTTTTCCTTAAAGCTGTAAATATTTTCTGAGGTTTGTTTTGAAAAAGTTAAAATTTGCTCGACAAAATTTTTTTACAACTTCCTGCTATTTGCAAAGGCTTTTTAATATGAAATGACCTGAATTTAAAATATTTAGCCTTTTTGCAAGTGTTTTGATTAAATATATTCAAAACCTTTGAATTTCACATAAAAATATCAACTTTAACTATTCTTTATACAATTTATTCTTTAAAATATGGATAAACATTGCAAAAATGTGATATTGTAGCAAAGCTTTATAATTCAAAAATAAATAAAACAGGAATAGTTTTTCCTTTGCAAGTATTTTAATGCTGGGAATATCCTTATGTAGGTAATATACAAATTTACCTACATAAAATTTTTAAATTTATATCTCAATTATTTATACATTTTTGTATGCTTAAAGCTTGTCGACACAAACTTTTTTTTTTTACAAATTTACAAAAATTCTTAGTTTAAAAACTAAAATAAAAATAATTTATGAATTTACGTTAATTTCCAAGTTCTATTCCTTTCATACATTTAAAGAAAACTTTTACATGAAGTTTCAAAGCATTTAGAACAGAAATATTTTTATTGTGATGTTTTGAATGAATACAAAATGCATAAAAATTCAAATAAGAAATAATTAAAACCAACTTTTAAATATAAATAAAAACAAATGTACATTCATAAAAATGTTATTGAGCTTTAAATTCTCCTTTATTAATATAAACACTTATTTATTTGTTTTCTTTAAATAACTTCCAACTTAAAAGTACCATTTATCAATTTTCTTCGACAATATTCAAATCACTCAAATTCTTTGTTTTTCAAATAAAAAAGTTTTTAAA
Organism: Caerostris extrusa; assembly: GCA_021605095.1. NCBI lineage: Eukaryota > Metazoa > Arthropoda > Arachnida > Araneae > Araneidae > Caerostris > Caerostris extrusa. Next base: position 6,188 of record BPLR01005923.1, read on the forward strand.
ATAAAATGTCCTTGATTTTCAACTTGCAACTATTATAATATCTTTTATAAAATTTTAATGTTATCATTATATCAAATAATTGCAGAGTTTACTTCATTTTCACACTTTTCAATTAAAATTATATTGTCTATATTATATTATCTTGTAGATCACATTTTATTTTAGAATTCTTAATCAAATACAACACATGTTGACAAACTTTAAGCATAGAAAAGTTCAATGTTTTGATTCACAACTTTTCATTCCATATATTTTATTCCAATTCAAATTCAAACTTAGAAAATAAAAAAAATATTGATAATCAAATCAAGTAATACTTACATACATTTGATTTATTTCGCATAGAAATAATATAAATTTCATACAATATAATTTTCACAAAATTTAAAGTAGAACATAAAACAATAATATTCAGAACATGAGAATTTTACGGTTATATAGTACAGGCATCGAGACACGGCGCCATCTAAAAATAGTCATTATATTGTTCGAAAAATGAAGCTACGAATTCCTCTAATTGCAGTATTGCAACCCTAAAGAAATTGGCGGAAAATTGGTGAAAATTCAGGGTTGCAAGATTGGCGCCTTCCTCAATGATAGATTTTAATCGATTTTGCAGTTAAATACAAAAAAAAATCTGAATAAAAACTATCCTATGTCTCAAGTTGGAACAAAACGCACATTAAAAAAAAAAAAAAAAAAAAAAAAAGTTAAAATCGGATGGTTAGTTTCGGAGTTCATCGTGAACAAACATCGGGACACGGGAATTATAATAGATATAAACGTGCACAATGGTAAAAGGAGCATATGTCAGATAGGAGACTTTAGTTTCGAAGCTGCAGTACCGGGTGTACTATAACACAGGAAACACACTTGTGATTCTTACCTTGTCGTGTTCAGGAGAAATGGTTAGCTGCATCGAGACTCTCATCTGAGATAAAGTATAGAGCAACTTGCGCTGCCGCTGAGAAATGTGCTTATAGATTCTCACTCTGAGAGGAAATATATTTAGCGCATCCTGAGCGTAGCTGAGATCAGGTTTTCGGCTTAGAAGGGGAATCCTTCCACGAACCTATAATTATCTGTCTTTAAATATGTTAAATATAGCATGTCTCTAATTGTATTGTGTGGGATTTGGGAGTGTGTCAATAAAACTGCGAGTTCTCCAACTTGTGCTTCAAGTAACTCAACCCAACCACACGCAGTCAGAAACTGCATAATACAATATTTACATATCCTCAATTAAAAACAAAAAGGGCCTGATGGCCGAGTGGCTAGCACTCTGGCGCTGGTACCACAGGTTTCGAGTCATAGATGTTTCGTTACCATGGATATTTGTAGTGGCTCGAAATCCACTTTTTTAACCGTAGGACCCTGTGTAATAGGATCGTAAAGCATTGTGGGGTAGTGTTGCTCACGTCCATAGCATATCTTCAAACTACATGTGCCTCCTGTGTAGGGCTAAATGAATACCAGCTTTTGTCAGTATAGCCCAAACGGCATGCCTTCTTCAAGGCTAGTTTGTATTGGGTTACTCGCAGAGGAATGGTCAATACGACCCAGTCCTCGACGTAATTAAAAACAAAATTTGATTTGATGATTTGCTAACTCTATACTAGGCAACTTGAAAATCCAATATGATCCATAAAGGGACATTTATTGTGATAGATGTTTAGTGTTATTTTTCTATATATTCAGTGTTATTTTTTTAGATATTCAGTGTTCAGAAATCATTTATCGTAGTTTTTTTTTTTTCAATTAAAGAAAATATGAAAATCGGGCAGAAATGAAAGAAAACTAATTATCAATTTAAATTCAAAGAATTATCTCTGAACTGGCTTTTAGTTTGCGAATTTCAAATTGTAAATATTGCCATTTGAACTTTTTAAACGAACTAAAGGTAAGCAAATATTTAAAAGCAACTCAAAATGTCAGAAGCTGTAAAGGAGCCAGAAGCAAAAACCGAATTCAAGCGGCAGATGTTTCGGATTTTCATAAAAATAATCGTCTTAAAACACAAAAATTAAATTACGGACACCCACCAAATTTTGAAGAGCCAAATTGCTTTTAATCCGAAACTTTTATAAAATTAATTGAAAAATAATAAAACTTTCCGCCGGGAGCTCCTTAATTTCACCAAACCGGCGGTGAAATAGAACCGGGGCGAAAAATTATTGCGCGGAATAATAAAATATTGTGTCGGTGACAGTTAATGAAAGGTCTCCATGGCAACGCGTCCTGACTTCATCCTCAAAATGCCTAAATGCATCTTCGTTGCTATTCACAGTTAAAACCACTTACAGTTCACAAATTAAAAGCATTCCATTAATCTTCCCTGCGCGAATTGATTATTTTTCAGAATGGACAAGTTAAGCTCCAAACTGTAAGCAAAAAAAAAAAAAAAACAATTTTGTCTGAGACTTAAAAAAAAAAAAAAAAAAAAAAAGGCAATTCATTTTAAATAAAAATGGAAATTCTTGTTTTCATTTGAAAATTGCAATCTGCACCTTTGGCTGTTTTGGGATTAATGAAGTAATATTGAAACATCATTTTACAAGACTATGCTTCTTTTTGGGGGACCTGGTGGCCAAGTGGCTAGCGCTCTGGCCTTTGTACTACAGACTTCAGATTCGAATCCTGGCGGTGGATGGATGTTTATTAGTGGTTCGGAATGAACTTTAAACTGTAAATGCCTGTCTGTTTAACCCTCGTGTGCACAAGATGACTGTAGAGTGACAAACCAAATATTTTTGGTGCTTAATTGCCTAGTGATTAGCGCTCTGGCGAGCAGTTGCCCTTCTGTTGTACATCGCAGTAATGGAAAAAAAAATCAATGTTCATTGGCCGTCTTAGATGATCTTGACCATAAGTTTTCTCTATGGATGCAACACTTTAAACATTCTTCACATGTTCATATTTCTGCTCTAGTCATCTGCATTTGTGACTACTCTGATTCTAGACTTACTGCAATAAATCATTGTATTTCATTACCCAAACATTGCTTGCTACTCATTTTAGCTGTTTGCTTTTAAATTTCACCGAATATGAATTTAAAAAAAAAAACCATGAAATTCGGAAGGTATGTAAGCGAACAAATTGTTGTTTTATAAATTAAGGATTAGCTTGCGTCTTTCGCCAGAGCAAATGTATTCTGCATTAAAATTAGAGAGGGAAATAGAGCCTCTTGTGCGCTGGTGGTCAAAATCTGTCTTGTAAAAGATACTTTCGAAGCCGGATCGTCGATGTCAAATAGAGATAGAATGTTATCGAAAAGTTTGCAACGAATTCCAAATCGAAAGATCTTTTTGTTGCTTTTTTTAATTACATCGGGGATTAGGTCGTATTAACAATTTCCCTTCGAGCAGCCCAAGTGGGCTACACCGACGAGCGCTGTTACTCATTTAGCACTACCCAGGGGTATATGTAGCTTGAAGATATACGGAGTAACACTACCCCCACAATACTCTGCGATTCTATTAGACCGGGACGTACAATTTAAATTGGATTCCGAATCACTACAAACATCCATAGCTCGAAACCTGTGGTACAGAGTGCCAGAGCGTTAGTCATTCGGCCATCAGGCTTTTGCATTAACAAAGGCAATATTTCTTACAATCTTTAAAGGTGTAGTATTTTTTTAGTAATCCCCCTGGTGAGGGAGAGCCTATACCAAGTCCAGGTCCTACCACCCAGTCGCACACGACTGGTCCATGCCCAAGGGTAATATGCAGCTTCACTTTTAGCTAGAAACCACGAGAGCTGAAGACTGACTAAACCTCAAGACAACGCTATACGATCCTAATAGACCGACACCTACGATTTAAAGCGGATTCCGAACCATTTCAAACCATCCATGACATCGCCTGGCATCTCCTGGATTTGAGCCCTAAACCTGTGGTACCGAGTGCTAGCCACTCGGCCATCATTCCCTAAATCGAAAGATCCATTTTTTTCTTATTTAATACGTGAATGACTTTGCATTGCTACACAGACAAGGGTAGCCCTCACACAGTAGGGATGTAACACAGACATCCCATTTTCAACCTTAGCAGACGACCACAATGAGCAAGTATTCCAGCCCTCATTATTAAAATGATCAGAACTCGCGATAAAAATAAAATAGAGAAAGGTTAAGTAAGTGTAGTATCCCCGACCCTTAAGCAACCTTTTCCTCGAAGACAGCAGCAAAGGGGGTGCTTTTTATCCCTTCCGAACCCCTCGGAACCTTTTTCTAATGATCCTCATCCCCACTCCCACCCCCTAGTACCTTCCCTTCTGTCGGAGGTCGTACGCGAAAGATTACATTGTTCGGAGCTCTCTCATTTCGTGTGCTCTTCTTCGCTCGGATGACATCCTCACAGAACGAGTGCTTAAGGAGAGGAAGAGGGAGCAAGCACGTGGAGGAGTCACGTGTCCGTGAAAGATAAGGGAAGCGCACATTTGTTATTTTTGTGCACTTGTCATGAAATCTCTCGACTCCCGACTGGAAAAAAAAGGGGGGGGGACAAAAAAAAAAAGAAAGGGAAAAAGAGGGTGGAACTGCGCGCACGTAGTTACAAGATGTACCTTAGAAAAGAAGGATGAGCTAAATTTCTTAAATAGGAAAGCTTTGTTTGTGGTCCTTAACGAAGCTGTTTATCCCCCATGCAAGCAATGAACTTCGATAGGGATTGATAAAACTACAATACACAAGTTATAATACAAAAGTTATGATATGAAGTGAGAGAGAGAAAAAAGTATTGATACTATGGTAGCATAGTCTACATTAGAAAATAATAATATTTGATATTACATGCAACAGGATTTATGTTAATCAATCCGACACTTAAGGATAAAGTAAAGGACACGTAAAGCAAGGACTTATTACAACTCGATTACGAATTTGAGTATGTTGTTGAACAAATGCTGCTGAACAAAATTGCAAAACTCAAAACAGGGGCTTTGCAATCGGAATGATCACCTGTAAGTAGCATAAAAAATGGATAGCAGCAAGTCTCGTTGTGATAGTGAAATAAATAATTTGAAATAGTCAAATCTTTACAATGATCTAGAGGCATTATTTGTCCAGAAGGAAAAGGGTGGTACTAGAAGATTAGAAACAGCTCAACATCAGATAGAGGTGAGCAGACGGTTAAATGTCGCAGTTCTTGGCTACAATTATAAATCACAAATTCGACATCCAGAAAGTTCAGTCAAATATAACCAAGTATATTTTACACTGATGACCCATGGTCTTGCCTTTCAGCATGTGTCAGAAGTATTGTGTCGATGTCGACTTCAGAACCTTTTACATAGAGCTCTAGGGCCCTGATGGCCGAGTGGCTTCGGATTTGAGACCCGGCGGTGTAATTGGTGTCTGTAGTAGTTCGGAAGCTCTTTAAGCTATATACCCTGGTCTAATATGATAGTAGAAAGTAAAGCTGACAACCCTACCCCGTAAAACGAAAGCATCTCCTGTCCGAAATCAGCCATTAGGCAGACAACCTAGGCTCACAATAGGACTGTTGCGCCAATGAAGAAGAGGAACGTTTGAAGAAAATCTTCCGGCAGTACGTTTAGGCGTAATTGCCCAGAATTTGTACGGGAGAAAATCTAGAAAACTCACATTAAGCAGAATTCGTATAATTTACAGGTAAAAAAGTGCGGTTCGCATTGAAATCCTCCCCCCTTTTTTAATTTCCTAGCTTTTACTTGGATGACTTAAAATTTGCACTGAAAGTAATAATTAACCGTATTTCAAGTAGCGTTTTTTATTTTTCATATGCATATATTTTATTGTTCCTTATAATATTTATATGAATGTAAAATAAAAATTATATCTATTTTTAATTTGTATATGTATATAAATATAATTTGATTATATTTGATTGATTTTATATATAATATATTTGATTGTCAAATATTCATAACGCTCTTGTATTGTTTTTTTTTATTCTCACATTTTCGCTCTTTTTAAAATTATTTTGTGGCTGGCGCGTTTGGATAAAACAACAAAGAAGAAAACATTCAAAACAAAAGTAGTGAATATAAATTTCCTTTTTTTTTTTCTTTTTTTCTTTTCGTGTTTGGAACTCATTGTGTAGTTATGCATATTTCAATGCCAGTTTGTTTATCAGTTAAGTGATTTATTCCACTTCGTTTTTTTTTTTCAAAAATCTTTTAAGTAGGCTTTTTACACAATTTAAACTTGTTTAAATTTATTTCTACCGGTTTCCAAAAGTATGGGGGGAAAATATGATTGTGAATTTAATGAAATTTAGTTCTTGGTAAGTAAACATTGCTCCTCAAATTGCTTGCTGCTACATTTCTCCCAAGAAAAACAATAAGCTTATTTTCTATTATGAAAATAAATATAATGGAAATATTTTTAAAAACAGCATCTGAATTTGATGTATGATCAAACTTAATTTGAAATGTGATCATCTCTAAGAGTCCTGGTGGCCAATTGGCTAGGCTCTGGCCATTGGTACCACATGCTTCCAGTTCGTGTCCCGGTGATATCATGGATGTTTGTAGTGATTCAGAATCCCCTTTAAGCCGTAGGTCCCGGCCTCCTATGACTGTAAGAGCGTCATGGAGCCAAGTCAGACTTCTACCTACGGGTGCTCCATCACAACAAAAGATGCCCTTCCCTTTCCCTTCAACCATGATTCCATACGGGCTCGTGTGCTTGGTCTAGATGTCTACCAATTGGAATCAGAAACAACAGCAACATATCAACCTAATGTACCTCAAATAACGGTGACGTGATTCTGAGAAGATTTCTGATTGATATATTTTTATTCACATTTAATTGAAACTAATAAACTTTGTGGCACGCCAATTGCCATATAATAGCCTTGATTGAATTATTTATTTCCAATATTTATTTGAAATTCATTTTCTTGGACTATAATTGTATCGTTTTTATTAATAAAAATGTGATCTTATTAAAAATTGTCTGGCGCAGCTTATCCAACACGGGTCATTAAATCCTACATATCTACGGCTCTGTTTAGAACAATCTTTTCTTTCTCGTCACAGATTTTTTTATTATACGAGAATGACATGAAATTTTGATTCAAGTTAATTCTAGACAAAATAAAAATCCCTCCTATAATTTTCTGCATGAATTCTATAGAATGTCACGTAAATTTAAGTATCAGCAGAAAAAAGATCTTGAAGATGGCGTGACAAATAAAGGTGTGTCAGGTGTTAATTTCCCTTGAAGCATTTATTTCTCACCTTGAAGCTGCGATACATTCTCTCTTTTTTTTTTTTTTTAATCAACCCAAATGATTTTTGAAAAGTGTCTCAACTAACATGACACTCAAGCCTGCCCATTTTACGCAATAGCTTTAGATTCGCGTGCAGCAATAGTCTTTATCTTCTGGGCTGGACTCTCGCACGCTACAGAAGTCGAATGATTCTTCTGGGGAGCATAGACTCGTGACAACCAATTCATTGGCCAAATGAGTAATGGTGATAAGTTTTATTTCTCTGTGGCGCATTTGCAGAAACGCTTTGTCAATCCATCTTCATCGAGGCTTCTTCCTTTTGAGTGTTCTCTGCTGGGAGGGTGCGTGCTGGGAAAGTGTCCACTTGCTGTCCGATATGCCCAATGAAAGAAGTCGCGCGGAAAGGGTTGGTCAATCGTGAATATTTAACGAACCCTCCATCGGATCCCTCTTTGTCCTGCAGTCAGAAATGGGACATCTGGACCAGAAATCGAACTGGAGTTGTTGCTTGTAGGACAGGAGGCGAATACAAATAGGCGCACCGTGCATAATAAAGCGTTTTGGACTATCGGATTCGTTTTGCCAAAGGACTAAAGTTTCAAAAATTGGCTGAAGGGAATCGATGTATTGGACGGAAACGTGTTATTATGGGTTCAAGAGAAAATTATTATAAATTACCAGAAATCAATAGCATAAAGTTTGTATCAGATAAAATATTTAGGAGAAAAATATGTATTGAAAGCCTGTTGCAAGAATGATAAATACAATTAAATGTCTAAAAATAATTTCCATGACACGTGTTTTGCAAATGCAAGTATTAATTTGCAAAAAAATGGCAACATCTAAAGCATTTGGTAGGAAATATTTGTTATGCACGTCAATCCATCAATAATTTGTCTGTTTACTTGAATTCTTAACAATATTTGATGCCGTGAAGTAATAAATGCGAAGAAAAAAGAAGTCAAAATGAGCATGGAAGCTTGTAATGGATCGTTTAAGTAGAGCTTAAAAGCTAGTTTATGAATTCATGATCAAAACTGAGCAAATTTATTACATTTAGAGTGTGTGTAGGCGGACGATGCCTGGGGTATTTACAACAAAAGAAAAGAAGTACAAGGTGTTTCTTTTTTGCAGTTCCTTTAATGCATGCTATCTACAACTATATTTAAAATATACTTACATAAAATTTAACATCATTAGCTATCTTGATTAACATACAGCATTCGGTGGCATTTTCGTTGCTAAAGCGTCATCTGCCGTCTACCCACAATCTTGCTTTGCTGTCTTCTCCCCTTCTCATAAGTTCAAAATTCAAAGCTACCTGGAAGGCGGAAACTCTTTGTCAACACATAGCTGTCATGTAACACCATCTGCTTACTGATTAGCAGACAAACAAATCCTGCATACATTATGCCATTAAACTGTGCATACTTTTAAATTATCGCATTCCTTAAGTACGATAATCAAGTTTCTCCTACTCGATAGGACTGTAATTGTATCAAATAGGTTATCATGCCTAGAATGATTTCTATTCATCCTCTTTGTTGGAAAAAAAAACAAAATTAAATTACTTTAAAATATTATATGACGAATAAATAATTGGTTGAAGTCCAGGATCGCGTATGCCGAATAACTTGCCAATGTTGAAACCTGGAATATATCGCCAATTCTTTTACAATAGTTCAATTAGGATAGAGTAGTTAAATAGCGGATAAAATGGTTGTGACAGCTACATATAAACTGTAACTGCGGCAGCCATTTTGTTTGTTACTTGGAGATTTGTCAATTTGGCGATCTATATATTTATCTTATATTTATATTTATTTATCTACCTGTATATTTGTAGAAAATATTCATCCTAGCGTCCTTAACTCTAATTGTTTCCACTTTTGCATTTATTGTAACATTACAGCAGAAATTTTTAAGCTTATTTTTATGATGTATGGCTCATGCATTGGTTTATAATGTAGAATATAAAATTCGCAAAGAAATCTATCCACGTAAAAAAAAAAAAAAAGTTGAAAATGAAATTTTCAATGAGTAGATAATTTAAATTTTGAAAATAAATCAGTCGCTGTACCATTTTTTATTTTCTTGAAATGATTTCTCTTATTTCAGTTTATAATAAAAATAAAATAAAAAATCAGATATAATAAAAAATCAGAGTTTATTTATCTATTTTATTGATTCTTTTTACGAATTTTTAAAACGTCTAAAAACTGAATAAACTTGTTAGAGTCCGAAAACGCAGTACCATGGAGATAAAAACCCTTACATTCCCCATCTAAATTCAGAAGAATGAATCTGAAATGGCCGCATAATGAATATGAAAAAAAATTAATTTTTAGTAAAAAAAAAAAAAAAAATGAAAAGGATGCTCCAAGTAATTTAGAATAAACAAGAAAAAAAAAAAAGTAACATAATTTTTTTTTTTTTTTTATTTAAAGTCAATTCCTACTTTTTCTTCACTTTATTGCAGAAAGTCCTTTATAAATAAAGTTGAAGTTTTCCTCTTATATCTGCGCCATCTATTGGCAGATTCATGCAACTTAAATCTAAAAAAAACTAAAATTAATTCTTACTGTAACTCATTTCTGCCATCTGACGGCAAGCGATTTTAGAAATTTCAGTAATTTCTTTGGAACCGTTTATCCACCTTAACTTGATTGTATCTTCATAATCAGTGGGAATGCATTCGCATTCACGAAGAAATTAAAATAATAACAAATAATATAAAAAAATTCCTGCTACTTCCTAAAGTCAATTCTACTTATTATTTCAGCGTATACAATTGTATATAAAGAGTCTCGTTGTAAAAGAGTGTACAAATCTAACAAGTAATATAAAAAAAGTTCTTTTTGCAAATAAAGTTGAAATTTTCCTCTTACATCTGGCGCCATCTATTATTAGATACATGAAACTTAAATCTAAAAAACCCTAAAATTAAGGAATTAAATTTAACGAATGAATTATTTTTTTGAAAGCACTGTATTAACAACAAGTGTCATTCACTACAAGATAAAAAAAAATGTGTTTGAACTTGAGTGGGATGAATAAAAAGTATTTTAAGAGCGATTGAAAATTTGAACAAGATACATATAGGAAGAGTGTGAACTAATACTAGAATTGAAAAACAGATCAGAAACGAATTTAGAAAAAGAAACAAAAATTAGAAAAATTATTTTTTTAGTTTAATTTTTTTATTTCTCCTCTACTAGGGACCAGTTGCAGATGCAACAAAATAAAAATGTTTAAAAAAAAAAAAAATCTCCCTTTTCCCCCTATCTTTTATTTTGCTAACAAAAAAAAAAAAGTATAATTGACTGGGCCGGTAAACAGGCTCCCATAAATATACCAATAAAATCAGTTTGTGAAAGTAATTAAAAAAAATTATATCTAATTAACCAACAAGAAACATTTAAAGTAATCCAGGACATTGCTGATCTACTCTCCACTAAAAAAAAAAAAAAAAAATATCACTAGTCTGTAAAATTAATTAAATTCAAAGAGTAATGAAAAGGTACAAAATCAGAGTTCGAACCCACAACCTAGTGGTTCTGGTTTGTCGCTCTACGGTCATCGTATGCACATTTTAGGTTAAACAGACCGGGACCAATAGTTTAAAGTGGGATTCCGAACCACTACAAACATCCATGGCACCGCCGGGACTCGAACCCGAAACCCATGGTATCGACCGCCGGAGCGCTAGCCACTCGGCTATTCAGGCCCCTAGTGGTTCTGGAAACTTGTCACACACAAAGATACCACCTTCTTTGTGTGATACTTCTGCATGCACGAATGTTTCGCCCCTTCTTCATTGTGACACCTCACGACAGACATCGGACAGCGGCACTTTCCTTTCAATCGACACTATTCTCTTCTCAATTGTGTCCGATAGTTTCTGGCACTCATTTTAGCCGGATTTTAATTAAGGAGTGATATTCCTTGATTATTAAGCGAACAACAACAGCTTAAAAAAAAAAAAAAAAAAAAGTATTCCTTCAGCACGGAATGCGAGTTGCGGGCTCCTCCCCGCTTGATGTAGCAGCAAGTGTTTTTGTCAGGAGTCGTTCCCAGAGAGGGGGTGTCGAACCCATCGATCGAACCGTCGCTTTTTCCATTCTCTTCCGATATTCGAAAGGGCACGCCCATCGCCAAAGCGTGAAAGAAACGACACCCACGTACCGAGAAAGAGGGCCCCTGGCACGAACGGCCCTTTGTTCCTCCTCAGAGAGAGGGAGAGGGAAAAAAGAGGGGCAGCACTCTCTGGTGAAGGAGCGCCTTTTGTTCCAAGGATTGGGATCCTTGACGAACGACTCTGACTTAATGCGCCAATAGGGTGTTCATCTGCATTTTGTTTCTTAAAGTCGCATGCCGCATTCATTTAGATGTATGGGAGTGAAAACTACAGCTGCTAACTCCAGTTAAAGGTGATTCTCAAAGGGTGCGCCCTTGAATATTTCCTGGTTCACCCTGTGGTATTCCAGAGAAATATGGGTTTAAAAATATAGGTACATTTTTTCTTGTCTTGCCTGAATAGTAGAGTGTCTAGCGCTCTGGCGCACAGTGCCATGAATGTTAGTAGTGATTCAGAATCCCCTTTAAACCGTAGGTCTCGGTCTAATATAATTGTAGAGCATTGTATTGAGGTGTCAATCATTGTATTGAGGTGTAGAGCATTGTATTGAGGTGTTCAGCCCTCGTGGTTCCTCGCTTAAGTGAAACCGCATATTACCCTTAAACATGGGCCAATCGCCTGCGACGGAGGTCTTTAGGATCTGGTGTATGCTTTCCTGCATTAGTAACAACAACAATTTTTCTTGTCAGTTTTTTCATTCAAAGATAGTTTCATTACAAACAATTAACCTTTCTGGTTGTCTTTCTTCTACTTTCTTCGCACAAAAAGTCGTAAAAAGATTTCCAAGAAATTAGGAGAGGTACTTTCATGATTGGTCATTAAGAGCGCTAGAACATGCAGAACAAGCCCACAAACCCCTGTAGTCCCAGGATTGAAGGGAAAGGGGGAAGCTTCTGTTGTGATGGAGCACCCGCAGGTAGAAGTCTGACTTGGCACCGTGACGCTGACTTTTTACTGGGTAGAGCTGTCAGCTTTACGCCCAATGCTCTACAGCCATATTAGATCGGATCTTACTGTTTAGAGTGGATTCCAAATCACTATAAACATCCATGGCACCGGCTGGGCTGGAACCCGAAACCTGTGGTACGGAGCGCCAGAGCGCTAGTCACTCACCGAGCGCTAGTCATCAGGCAGAAAACGAAATTAGAATCATGTAAATAAGGGTATTGCTTTTTAAAATGAGTATATTCGGTGTAAAATTGTGATTGCACCTGAGAAGGTCTCCGTAAGATTTACAAATTCATAAACCCTATACTGATAATTCAACCGAGCAATAGTGATAGAAACTATTTATTTGAGGTTAAATTTTTTTTTAAATATTTAAAACGAAATTTGTCGACATACTCATTAAAAAGTGTAAACTAAATTTTAAGATAGGTACTATCATAAAATCTTTACGAGATTTGATTTCACTAATTTCAAATCTGAATTTGAATCTTCTACAGAAGAACTATCAAAGTATGATTTCTTTTATATTTTTTTCTGATCTAAAAACTTTGTTAAATGAGAAAAAAATACTTAAAACTTAAAAGTTCTTTAACTCAAACAGGTATTTGGTAGCTGTTAGAACACGCTGGCTTTATATGCAGATTCTACTCCCCATTTTCAAAATTTCTCATGGAACAATGTCACTTTTTTTTTATAGTTTTTCCAGGTTGTACACTTGTAACGCCTCTTCGATCCCAATAATAAAAAAGTTCGGTTCTTTTACTGTCAAATGAAATCACCTTCCTTCGAGGCACTGTTTATTTATTTATTTTTTTCTTCTTTCGTGGGCCACGAGTCCGTCCAATTGTGTCGGTCACGTGTCCATTCCAATAGGAAGGTAATAATTCTCACACTCCAGAACACTCCTGTTGTCTGCTGCCTCCGCGGGGATGTAATGACACGCGACAGTGAAAGAAGGGGTAGGCGGGAAAAAAAAAGAAAGAGCAGGCTGGTTTTTATTCCCCGAGAGCACGGTTTAATCGGATCTAATTAAACAATGTTTTTGTCTGCATAAATCATGGATAAAAATCGGGAAAAGGGTACATTAAAATAACACAGATTACGCATTGGGTAATTTCAAAAAGAAGTTTGCAGATGTAATTGTGATCGAAATACTCGTAGCTGAGTTGCTTTTTAATTGCGGTTTTTATACTTCGTTCATAGCTTAAAATAGTCGCTTGGCCAGTTTGCTAGTTTCCGGCAAACATAATCCTCACGTAATCATATATTTCACATGACTTTTATTTTGTACTTTGACATCCATGCAAACAGCTCGGCGATTTTTATCAGCAATCTTTCTTTATATGATCATTCAGCATTTCCATCTAGAGAACGTCTCTAGATCATGATTGCTTTCAGGGGGAGTGATAATTTGAAAAATTTTGTAGAGTCTGAAATAAGTATTAATTCAGAGATGAAAGACCTGAAGAATATAGTGGGCGTAATATTAAATCCCATCCAAGCTGTAAAATATTTTGGCGAGTTACTACATCCGCCAAATCCAAAATTGATAATTTTTTGACATTTGATAAGTAAATCTCAGACGTCAAAGAGAAGGAGCAAATTTCTTTCTGTAAGAACATATGGAGCCTAAAATAATATACCTTTATTCAAGTTCATCCGTGTATATACCTGTAATTCATGACAAAAATGTCTTACAGGAAAGTAAATTTCTTTGTGTAACTAATTTTTTTAATAATCAATTTCAATGATCAATTTTTTAATAACCAAACCTCTTTGCGTAACCAAAGCCTTCCAAGGAAAGCTCTGCATCGCACGATCTCTTAAGCATTCAATATTTATTTAAATAAAAAAATCCCTCCAAAAACATCTATACACCAAAGAAATAAATACCTTCAGATCTATCCGTGTATAAACTTATAAATCATGACAAAAAAATATCTTACGAGAAAAGAAATTTCTTTGTGTAATCAATTTTTTAATAATCAATTTCAATGATCACTTTTTTAATAACCAAACGTCTTTGCGTAACCAAAGCTTTCTAAGAAATTCTCTGCATTACATGATATCTTAGGCATTAAATTTTTATTTACATAAAAAAAGCGCATCACATAAAAAAAACCGCCAAAAATATCTATCCATCCTAAAAATTAAATACCTTTGTTCAGGTCTATCCGTGCTTATACTTATAAATCATGACAAAAATTGTCCAAGAAAGGACATTACTTTTGTAACCAATTTTTTTTTAATAATCAATTCAAAATATTTTGTGTAATAAAAGCCTTCCAAGACATGCTCTGCATTGCATGATCTCTTAGGCATTTAATGTTTATTTACATAAAAAAAAAAAACGGTCCAAAAACATCTATCTACTTTAAAAATAAAATATTTTCGTTCAGATCTATCCATTTATATACTTATAAATCACGTTAGAAAATGTCTAAAAGAGGACATCTCTTTATTCTCGATTTCTTCAATATTTAGTAATTTCAATAATCAATTTTTTAATAACCAAATTTTTTTGCGTAACCAAAGCCTTCCAAGAAACGCACGATCTCTTGGGCATTCAATTTTCCTTGCACAGATTGTCTAACATGGCGTTTCATTCTTACCAAACATCCTGCGGTGACGTCTCGAAGCAAGATCTGCGGCGAGAGGGGGGCGCTCCCATCCATCAAGACAGAGAGGGGGCGCACCATCACTCACGGCCAACCGCAATTTCAAACTCTGCAAGGTAAACACAATCAATATTCCAGGCCGCATCTCGCGAAAGTTTTAAAAACTCTTTGCTTCAAAGTATGATTAATTGGCCGGAAACAAGATTCCGGTGAATTATTGAAGAGGCCTCCTTAATTAATTTAAATGCGCTCATTAACGGAGGGTAAAAATACACCACCAAGAGGCGCCAGTTTAAAAAAGGCTCCTCTGGCCGCGATTGACGCCTATTAAAAATCCTCGGTGAGTAATGGAGGCTCGCCCGATATCTTTTGCGTTCGAGCGCGCTCTTGTTGGAGAACATTTTAAGACGAAGAATCGATGGGCTGTTGAAATTTCCTCCACCAAATGTTGATCAAAAAACTTCCAGTGTTACCGGGAGAGGGGTAAAGAAAAGAACAAAATGTTATCACGACAAACAAAATATCACACAACATGATGAATTCATCTACTGCTTTTGTGTTATTTTGCCCTGTTCATAAAATAACATTACATGTTTGAAGATAAGTTTTAGTTTTTGAACTGTATCGCCTTTTCTTGAAATGAACGATTTAGAAATGTCAGAGAGAATTAATTAGTTGTGGTCCTAAGTGGGATTATTTCGTTCAGTAGTCTCTTCAGTAAGCTAGACATCATTTTCGTCCATACTATCTTCTTCTTTGTTTTTCCTTTGGAACATCCTGTAAGTGAATATCATCAATATTTTCCCCACGTTTACTTTTCCTTAGTTTTTAATTTATAAGAACATTTTAATGTACTTTTTAATGTACCAAAATGTAAGACCAATTTTTATTTTTCTGAAAAACTCTTTATTTATTCTTCCAAATTTATTTCATGGCCTTCAAAGTAATCCCCTCAGGACACAATGCACTTATGCAAACGTTTTTCCAATTCTCAATGTATTCTAAAAAGTCATCGTTAGGGATGGCCTTCAAAGCGCGCGGCGATTCACGTTGAATCTCTCCAATCGACTCAAAACGGTGTCCCAGGAGTGGTCTTTTGAGTTTAAGGAACAGCCAGAAGTCGCACGGTGTGAATTCACGAAGAATCAATGCAGAGTGAGTTGGCGCGTTCAGTGTTTTCGGTACAAATAGAGATTTATTCATTTGAGAGAAAATGGAATTGACCGATCCTTTTGAAATTCCAACATCATCAGTAAGGTCTCTAATTGTAAATCGACGGTTTGCAAGCATCAAATCTTTAATTTTTGGACGTGAGCTTCGTCGGTTGAGGTGAATGGTCGACCAGAGGGCTTCAACGCGTTCTCTACCTTCTTTAAACTGCTTATACCACTTGTAAACATTTCTCTCCGATATAGGAATGCTCACCGAATGCCTTCTGCAACATTCTACACGTTTTAGTAAACATGTTCAATGCAGGTTCTTTGTTCAATGAATTCAGACATTTAATAAATCGCCTGAATCAGTTTTAGCGTCTCACAAAGCAACCATAACTCAAACACTAATGAATATTTTGACGTTAAATTTCACACAGAGGCCAAGGACAATGCCAGTAACCTAAAAAAAAGATAGAAAAAATTGAAATTCCATAAGCCCCGGGAATTTAAATTGAAAATTGGTCTTACTTCGAAAGTCGTCTCTTCATTTCGGAAAAATGGAAAACTTTAACCTCGTTATCAGTAGCATCAGAGAATTTAGTAATTGTTGACATTTTCTTTTCTAATGAAACTGCAAAATACTTAGACAGTGGTCTTTGATGACTTAAGGCAAGAGCTGCACTGACGTTACTCACTTAGCACTTTGCAGGAGGTGCGTGTAGCTTGAAGATAAGTTACGGATGCTGAGTAACAATACCCCGCAACTCTCTACGATCATGTTAGACCAAAATTACGGTTTAAAGTGGATACCGGATCCTTACAAGCATCCATGCCAAGCCGGGACTCGAACCCGAAACCTGTGGCACAGAGCGTTAGATACTCGGCCATTCAGGCAACCGCTAAGTTGTACTGAAATGAAAATTGATAGTTACCATAAATACTGGACAAAAAGCAAGCAGAGCTGGTCGCTGGCGGTTAAGGTTAACAAACGCCATGAAAAAAGTTGAAAGCAAATAACTCGATCGGTACCTCATTATAGAAAGTGCAGAGTCATCGAATGCCATTCTATATCGTGTTTTTTTTTATTATTCCACCCCTGGAAAAAAATCTTCTACTGATTGAAACCGTAATCTTCTTTTTCAACTCAGCTTTCTTAATTAACTTAAACACAACTATCGCGGACTGATGGCCAACTGACTAGCGTTCAAGCTTTTGGTATAGCAGGCTTCAGGTTCGAATCCTGGCGGAGGCATGGAAATTTGTGAGTGGCTCGGAATCCATGTTAAACTGGAGGTCCCGGTCTAATTAGCCCAAAGTGTGCTTTAATTGACTATAGAGTGACAAACCAGCCAACAAACACATTTATCCTATAAAAGGAAGTTTAACTTACAAACTTATTTTACGCAGTAAACGTTCTCTCAACGTCAGCAATTGCAGATACAATTTTTAAGCATCTATTAAATATCAATTCTCTATTCTTGATTCTTTTTTAAAAAAATAGACGAAAATACCAACTCATTATTTGTTTGTCCACTGTTTGTGATGAATTATGATCAGGATATTTAAACATATTTGGAAAAAGAACAGAAAGTTTCTAATAAAGAAACCCTTTGTCATATTTGTGATAAACAAGGGTTGCCATGCAAAAAGAAAAGGCAAAGAAAAGAAAAGCAAGAACAGAGCGAAAGATCCTATAACGATCCCGCAGAAAAGCTCTCCGCTTCGGAAAATGGAAAACTTTAACCTCGTTAGCAGTAGAATCAGAGACTTTATTAATTGCTGACATTAATTTCGGGGAAAAGAACAATCCTCAAAATAAAGAGGCTGCTCCTGTGAAAGCTTTTGTTCGAGAGTTACTGGAAATGCACCCTCCCTCTCTCCTACTCTTTTCGTTTTTTTAAAAATTCTCCCCACTTGAAACAATTTTTCACAATTCTCGTTTTCGCGGCAAAGAATTTTCTTTTTCTTTTTTTTTTATCTCTCTCACTGTTTATTCAAATGAATAGATAATAGCTAAAAGATTATAATTAAAGCGGTAAACAAATTTGGAAGGACTGCGTTCGAATTAATGAACTAGCGGAAGCGTTTGAAGATGAGGAGTTTTAAAAGGTGGAATTCAGGAAATTAATTATTGCGGGAACATTTATTTTAGCTCTATTGGAAAATCTTTTATTTTTCGAACAAAAAAAAAAATATAGACTTCTGCATTTGAGAATGCTTTTATCCTATTTAACGCGATAGTTATTGTTATTCTTATTTAATTTATAGCTTAATTAAAACAGATTTTTTACCAATCTGATTAATATTCGAGCATCTTCTGCTATTTCTCTTATTACTACACCCCTGGCTACCACAGAAATCTCTTATAAAAATCTTTTGTTTCTTCCGAAGATATGCACATTGTAAAGATCGGCTTCGTATTAGCCGAATCTTGAATTCCTACTAAAATTATATAGGACAAAAGGACCAAAGAACATTCTCTGAAATCGCAAGGATATTTTCTTTGAAAAGCTGGATCCATTAGGAAGACCTCCCATGGAAAGAATAGTAACAGGGTTTGATTTGTCGCTCTACGATCCTTTTGTGCCCACATTTTGGCCTAATTAGACCGGGACCTACAGTTTAACGTGGATTTCGAACGACTAACAAATATCCATGCCACCGCCAGGATTCAAACCTGAAGCCTGGAATATCAATGGCCAGAGCGGTAGTGACATCAGGACGCGTAGTGACAGGGAGAGATTAAGGTCAACTGGTCATTCTTTCCTCCATTCTTTAGGTTTCATGGTGGACGTTCGGGTATTTGTATATATAAGTGATGTCCAGACGAGAGTGCGAGTCGAATAGCGTCAACCCCCGAGCCGATCTTGCACAGAGGGGTTTCGTTTGATAGCGAGAAACAAATTACCTTATTTCTGTTTGTGAGTGATAGCTAGTCGTAAATAGTCTCGGAGAGCAAAAAGGTTAAAATTATAGTGAGAGAGATAGAGCCAACAGTCCTGTGAAGCACCCCATGCAGCAGAGAGAGCTCCCGACCCCTTAGCTGGTAACAAAGAGGGCACCTAACCTTTAGGAGAACTTGTTTAACAGGACATTCCATGTGTTGTTCTTATGTATATAATGTACAAATTGTGGCTTACTGTCTTTTCGACATCCAATAAAAGTTTCATTTAACAATTAAAAAAATAATTGAGTTTCCACAAACAGAACAACTATTTTTACTAGACCAAGACAACTACATCCTATCCCTATTTTGTACTGGAATTAGTAGTGATGCGATGATATCAACAATGTTTCTGAATCTAAGAAATGCAGCAAAAGAGACCAACCATATTTATCCAGTCTGTTTAAAGTCTGGAACGCTGGGAAACGTTTAGTTTACAATCTCTCATCTGAAGAGAAAATATATTTAACGCTATCTTGCGTATGTCTTAGCCTACAAACTCTCACCCGGAGACGTAGTATATTTCACTTCTCCAGCGCATACCTGAATATCGGATTTTCGGCTTAGAAGTGGAATCCTTCCACGAATCTTTAATTATATGTCTTCAAATGTGTTACATATTATACGTTTGAATTGTATCTGTGTGGTGTTTGTGCATATGTAAATAAAGCTGTGAGTTCTCCAACCTGAATCTCAATTATTTGAACCCAACTACATCAAGTTACAATACAGCTGCACAACCTGCACACCCCAATACTTTTTTTTCATCACTAAATAAAGATCAACATTTTTTTATAAAAAGACATAATTATTTAACTTTTAAATGTATTTTGGGGATTTTTAGTATATATATTTAAGTAATTAATACTGGAGTTTCTATAAAATTAAATCAATTACATAAAAAGTTCTCCCACTTGTAAAATTAGGAATTCCTGTCTCGCTCGTAATGAGATAAAAAGATGAGCCATAAAAAAGCAGAAACAAGACACTTTGAGTCATGAACGGAATCCATCTTCCAAACCAACTTTTTGAAACTGTTTCCGAGTGTTTTATGTTCGCAGAAGAATATTGAGAGGGTACGACTTTCTATCAACTAAAGTGAAATCAATTCTTATCTCCCAAAGTTAGGCGATTGTTGCGTCTTAAAATTTTCAAGAAACGGCATGGGTTGTAAAAATTTATTTAATAAAAAGTAACTTTGACCCGTACAAGTCAAGAGGCTGAAATCTTTATGAGAAAACATAAAAAAGAGCCTTAAAAGTTTCAATTTTCTGGAAGCAATAGAGCCCAAATCAAATAAAAGCCCTAGGTGTTTACAAAGAACTACAGCTTTTCATACTCTATTTTTTATGCTTCTAATAACTCTTTTAAGGAAAAAGTAATTGATTTTCCACAATACTTTCGGGGCAAATATTTAAGGTGAGACTAAGTTCCTGGAGAATAATCACAAAAATAAGGTTTAAAAACTTTTAATAATCTCAATTTTCCATTCTTTAAAAATATTTTGATGAGACGATTTAATTCTTGTGCTAAGAATCTTATTAACTTTCCGAAAGGAGTTTTTTTTTTTCTGAGTATTGCATCTTCTTTTTTCAATAAGTAAATGATTTCTTAAAGGAAAAGTGAAAAATATTGATGAGAAAGTGTTATGCATTGTTTGTTTTCAGAAAAAAAAAAAGTTTATAAAACCCATTTTTAAGATATATAATTGTATGGATTATTTTAAAGTAAAGAAGAATCAGGCTTTGATTTTGTACATAAATACAGAAATCTTTCGCATAGCATGGTTTCGGTAAATTATTTTTAGTTTTTAAACAGATAATGGTTTATCGATGAGAGTTTAACTACAACAAGAATGTGCATAATAAAATAAATTAATAGTTTAAAAAAACTAAAAAACACGCTTTTAGAGTTAATCAAACTAAAAAGTAAAAAATAATTGTTAAAATAAGAATAACATTGCTGACGAGAAAATGAATGTCACTGTTCAAAAAGCGTGGGGTGCTCGATTATAATTGTTCACTAGTTTCATTCCGAAATGCAGAGTTAGTTTAAAAATGTCATACAAAGCACCCCACGCTTTTAGAATAGTGACATTCCTTTTCTCGTCAGTCACTTTAATCTTATGTTAACAATTATTTTTTACTTTTTAGTTTGATTAACTCTAAGAGCGTGTTTTTTTAGTTTTTTAAACTATTAATTTATTTTTTATTTTTTAGTTTGATTAACTCAAAAGCATGTTTTTTAATGTTTTTAAACTATAATATTTAAATGAGGTCCCGGTACGAAGGACTGGTTCTTACAATAATTTAATTGCGAGTAAAACAAAGGCTAAATGCGAATATGTCGCGCCAGCCAGGATTCGAACAGGGAATCTCCTAATCAGGCGCGTTATCCGTTGTGCCGCTGTCCCACGTAGGTTTGAATGTCTGAAAAGATGACTGTAAATGTTTATTTGCAGCTTAAATAGTGTGTATGAGGAGAAACAGATCTCCAGGGGGAAAACGATTCGCCTCTCAAGATGACTTTTCAAAGGCTGTTTGTTTTAATCACTAATCCTGACGATCCTAATCATGATGAGATAATAAACTTATCAAAATATTTTAGTGTAGTCGGTCCTTGATAAGTCTACAACGTTTAAATTAAATCTGATCGCTTAAAGTAGGGCAAAATCGAGCCCAAAGAGTCAGTTGCAAACAAACATACAGGTGAAACTAATAAAAGCGTATTAAAAACAGTTATAGGTTCTTCAAATGCATATGGTAATCCCTTTTGTGTTAAGTAAAAAGCTTGTAATGCTATAATCACAATAACAAAAGAATTTACTGTCACAAAATGGGAATCCACTAAATTTAATATTTCCTCACAACGAAAGCATACTGAGATTTATAATTTTAGTTACGTTAGTTAATTCGCAATTGTGGTATAAAACTTTTTTTAATTATTAAAAATTCAATTAATATTATACAAGCCATTGTGAGTACATAGACTGCTAATGTTTAAATTAAAACAAAGAGAGATTTATAATTTAATAAAACATCATGGCATAAAAAACAAAAGTGCGCTCTCTCTCCCACTTCCTTGCATCTTCTTTTCCTTGAACATCGGTGGGCTACATGTACCAGTTATGCATCCCTCGAACAACTCACTGACGAATGATGAATGAAGGGTAGTACCTTCCGGGTGGAAATTTAGGGATATTTGCTTATGGTATAGGAGAAAACCCACAAAATTTCCCATAAAGGTAGCATGACTATCGATGTGAGACGCTTTTAAGCCACATTCACACCAAGAGATTCATCGACGCAGGAGTGAAGCGCTGACCTATCATCAGCTTTAGATGCGGAGGGTCTTGTGATTCGTTAACATTTTAAGCACTACCAAAGGCCTTGATGAGCATATGGTATGCCTTTTTTAGCACTTGGTAGTGCACCTGCTATACATCATGTCAGAATCGCACTCTCCGTTTCTGAAATCAGTGACTACAGTAATGCTGCGAAAAACTACAGTGACTACAGTAATGGATTCGAACTTCGGCTCTCCTGCATATTAACAGCACATGCTTAAAATGGGCCATATTGCATCTTGTGATAAGTTATTGAAAACGTTGATGTGAAACTGTTAAGTCGAGATACTTTTTGCATGTAGTATTGAAAAGCTGTAATCCAGATGGTCAGATTTCTAATTGTAATATGCTCCTTAATTATGAATATTAGCGAAATGAGCCTCATTGAAGCATACTTTACATAAGTATGCATAAGTATGCATAAGTAAAGCTTTATTCCTTCTCTACATAATAAAAGCTTTATTAAAAGAACTGGTCAATTGGAAATCATTGACAGCAGAACTTCGCATGTCGGGTTTCAAAGTTCGGAAACCCTGCACTCTGTGCACCATGATGTTCTTATCTTGTTCGATGGAGCCTGGTGAATATGGAGGGCAGTCCCTCTACCCCAATATCTTTGCAATTTTACAGCTGTACCAGAAAAATATGATAAAGCTTGACATTATTATCCATGAAAATAAAGGATGTTATCAAAGATAACTAATTATTATATAAATATTATCCTTTTTCGTCTGAATAATTGACCTAATGAGGTCAATGGGGTTCATCTAGAGCAGGGGTCTCCAAACTTTCCAGCCTTCGGGCCCTACTGTTTACTCCAGTGAGTAACGAGGGCCAAAAGCGTTTTCATTTCTCTGCCATTATCTATGATTTTCAGTTAGTTGTTATGCCGAAGTTAAATTTTCTGCGTATTATGTTTGTCATTAAGCTTTTACTAAGCAAATAAATAAATTCTGTCATAATAAATTATTATCGTTCTGTATTTTTTTTATCCAATTTATTACAGCAACAATAAGTTATTAGCTGTCGCGGGCCGGATGGAGGACACTGGCGGGCCGGATTTGGCCCGCGGGCCGTAGTTTGGAGACCCCTGATCTAGAGCATATGTATAAATAAGCAGTATTTTACAATAAGATTACTGCTGTCCAATAACAACATGTAAATTTTTTCCCTTAGTATTTTTTTTACGATCGTTTTGAATAATTTAGTCAGTAGAGTTTCTGAAAACAGTATTCGAAAGTTTTGTAAAGGTTGTTAAAAAAATCCATCGACAGAAGACTAATGTATTGTTTAACAGGGCCAAGAAAGACCACATTCACAGATTCACTATATTGTTTTTTTGCATTTAAATAGTTCCACTCAACAATAATTGTCACTAGCTATTGTACCAATGTCCCAATGCCAGTTCCAAGAATACCCGAGGAGGGTGATGCCATCCAGAAAAGATTTGTCACCTGACGCTGCCAATGCCTTTATCATTGCAGGTGTAATTGAACATTACTCCTTCTCAAGACGAATTGCCATCCTGAATTACTATTTAGACTCAATATGCTTTTATCTGTAACTACTCTTCAAGTCTTCTCGTGTTATCTATTTCTTCAGCGGGATGCTTCGCGCACGTTTCCGGACGAGCAAACATGTCACAAACAGGACTAAACATCGTGTATCATGTTTGTTATAGATTGTTGAATCTACCCACCGTCTGCATGTGATCTTTCTTGGGTGTACCAGACAATACAATAATCCTCCTTCGATTCTTTCTTTTCTTGGGGCAGCCTTAAGAAACCTTTCGAGTAGTTTTTCCAAACGTTCTGAAAATGCTTTTAAGGCTCTTCCAGGAAAAGATAGAGTCGACGAATTATTATTGTATTGTCTGGCTCGCCCAAGAAAGATAACATGCGCAATTTTTTCTTGGAGCAACCTTGGCCTTGAAGTAATGTTGCGGATAATTCTTTTTAGTCTTTTTTTTTTTTTTTTTTTTTTTGTAAAAACTTCTCACAATCCTGGTTTCTACAGCTTCAAAAGAGTTTTCTCAATGGATTGGGGCTAATAGGAGGCTTCTGGGCAAAACAGCCCATCTTATATTCCCATTTTTTTGAAGATGAAGGAATTAATTCTCAAAATTGCTGCATTTAAACTATTTCAATCCTTACGAATGCCCTGATGTAGCTCTAAAACCAGAAAAGTCACAGAATGTTGTGGATTTACCACATTGTTCATGGTTCGGTCTATGAACTTTGAGGAAAGTTATGTCACTAACTTAAAAGTTTATATCTCAACATATTTATTACGTACTATTGTCCTTTGTATTACATTGTATCATTGTACATTTGTATTACATTGTACTGTAAATTGTATTGCTTTCCAACCCGACTGAGTCCCACCGCATATGGATAAAAGTAAGGGAATTACTATAGACAACTTTTGACACAGATCGCTTTTTTAAACTGCCTTTTTTGACAGTACCTCAAGTCACAGGTCTTCAGGGGGAAATTCATAGTTCTTAAGAGCAGAGAAAAATGCCATACGACAATAAGTATCAGCCATTCCTGTCATAGAATATTTTCAGTTGTCAATCATGATGATATAAATATCTCATTTTACTATTATTACATATCTTTTTGTCATTTGAAAAAGGTACATTCTTTGTGGTCAAAATTTTGAACTAAATTATTTTCGTGTCAAACAAAATCTCTAACTACAACAAATAAAATTACAGCAAACAAATCATCGACCTATAGATGCTTATTTTTATCACACTGGACTTTTGATTCATCCTGTAATAGATTAATTAATTAATTTATTTGCATACATTTCTTTTTTTATTTGCATTCAATTTTTTGCTTACATGCATTTACCTTTATTTTACATGTTAAACAAGCGAAATTTCTGAATACGATAAGAGATAGAAGTGAATTCTAATGTAATTAAAATAATGCATAAAATATGCATAGTCTTAATATAGAAAAGTCTCATTACCACAGAAAGGTGGGCTCTATGGTCAAGATTTTGAACTAAATCAGTTTCGTGTCAAACAAAAACCCCGTTATACAACAAATACAAGAACAGCAAACAAATCACCGACCTATAGATCCTTATTTTTATCGCATTTTACTTTCGCACTGAACTTTTGATTCACGCTGTAATAGATTAATTAATTAATTTAATTGCATGCATTTGACATTATTTGCATACATTTGACTTAATAAAGTCATTTGTATGCAAATAAGTATGTAAATAGTCCTCATAAAGACTTTATTTGCATACAATTTTGTGCTTATACACATTTGCCTTACTCAATTCTTTCTATTAGTTCTACTCTCCTATATATATCTTGTTCAAATTTTCAATCATTCATAAAATATTTTTTTTATTCATCCACTCAAGTTCAAATACATTTTTTTTTGAACTTGTAGTGGAGGACACTGGATGTTAATACAGTTTTTCAAATATTAATTCAGTAATTAAATTTAATCAATTAATTTCAGTTTTTTTAGATTCAAGTTGCATGTATCTACCAATAGATGGCGCCAGATAAACTTAAACAAATAATATAAAAAAAAAATTTCAAGTCATTTCCTTTTTTTCGCTATATTGCAGAAAGTCCTTTATAAATAATTTCCATTCATTTTTTAAAGTTTATCTGGTGCCATCTGTTGGTAGATACATGCAACTTAAATCTAAAAAAAACTAAAATTAATGAATTAAATTTAATGAATGAATTAATAATTAAAAAAACTGTATTAACATCAAGTGTCATCCATTACAAGTTCCAAAAAAAAAAAAAAAAATTGTATTTTTATTTTGAGTGGATGAATAAAAGTATTTTATGAACGATTGAAAATTTGAACAAGATATATATAAAGAGAGTGTGAACTAATAGAAGGAATTGAAAAAAATGAATGAAAATTATTTATAAAGGACTTTCTGCAATATTTTTTATATTACTTGTTTTATATGTTAAATAAGTGACGTCTCCAAATACGATACGAGATGGAAAGGAATTCTAATGTAATTAACATAATGCATAAAATATGCATAATCTGATCATGGAAAAGTCTCATTATCATTCATCATTCTCAGGAAACGAGCTCTGAACCTCTTCCCTGTGTCCGACGAGTGTTGAAAAAGTTTCCAACATCCTTCTCAACCCGATATCCGAGTTTTTCCTATCGATTTCCAAGAAAAACACATTATTGATAAAGTGGCCCGATTTCCCGCCAAGGATCATTTAACTCGAAGGAGAAAATCCAAGGAATTCATAATAATCAGCGAACCGTGAGCTCGCCGGGTATTCTGCTCGCCAAAATATTTGCCCATAATAAATTTAAACTCACTGGGGAAAAAATTACCCCACCGCAAATTTGGCGTGCGTTTGAATTGAAAATGATTATGGTGACTGACACGAAATCGATAATGGTAGTGTATCAGATGGAAGGCCGGTTGACTTGGGTTTCTTCTCTGAATTGATTTTTATGTTAAAGAAGCTCATTGGGTGCAAATTTATTTCGGCCAACTGGTTCCTGGAAACCCAAAGATGCTTGTGATTCACCAGCATGGAAAATTATTCAAGTTTAATAATTACTCTCTATTGCAAAATGAATTTATATAATTAAAACTGATAAGTATTAGATAATGAAAAGCCACCAATTTCATGATTACATGTCTATTCATGTATTATATTTCCAGTTCATAGTGCACACGTTTTAACTTGGTTTACGATTCATTCTGATAAGATAAAATCAGCTCCACTTGTGGGGAATGTGAATCCAAGCTTTTTGGGGGAGTTCTTTTTCTACCTCGAAGGAAAATTTAATATAATTCCACCTTTCCAGCAATTAGAGAATCTTATTTTTTAATTATCTAAAGGCAGTACAGGGCTCAACTTGTAGCCAGTGGCAACATGCGCATCTTGTGTGAGGGCTGAGGTTCGAATCCGCTGGCAACATTGTTGTAGCCACTATGTTCAGAAACATTTAGACTCGATAAGATAATGGTGTGTAAACCATCTCGTATTGATTGTCCAGCACTTTTCACCCTCAATGCCCCTTGGTGGGCCATTCGGGATCTACATGAGACCCACTGATATACCATCTTCACCTTTCTAACTGTTAGGAGATACATAGCCTAGATAAGGGGGGAAGAAAAAAAGTCTACCGTAGGTTTAGTTATGACTGATGGGATGTTCATTTATCCACTGTTTCCGGCTGGCCGTTCCACTAAGCTCAGTATCCACATCTGAAAATGTGCTACATTTGTGGTTATCCATATATGTGAATAGTTGATGTCGAGATATTATGTGAATAGAGAAAAGTCCGATATCCTCAAGAGCTATTTTTCGCCTATTCAACACAGGATCTGTGATAAGCATTTTATTTATCTTTGTGCATCATACAGTCTGTTTGTTATTACATGTGAGCGTTAACTGCCCTATCTTGATAAAAAATCTTCTTATACTCAGAATTATTATAGAAATTATGATGATTTAGCTTACTAGCACTGATAGAATAGTTTTAACATTGAAGCAACAATACAACACTGTTCTGAATCCTAAAAGCTTTCTCTTTTTATATCCCTCGCACAATATTCTCAGAAAATCTTACTGTATTAATTCTGCATTTCTCATTATTGATATCATAATCCTTTTTAAAATATCCTTCCAAAGCATTGTATAATTATTATTAAATATCGCAATGAATAACTGACGAGTGCCCATCCTTTCATTATATTCAAAATCTCTACATAACGCTTTTCGTGTTGTTATGAATGAGTATTAACCAAGAAACATAATTTTGTAAAGTTTTCAATGAAACAACTGTCGAATAAAAAAAAAAAAAAAAACAAGGCCAGACGTTCTTTGGCAACAGCCTTTGTATGGTTCTGTAATGATATTGGCAAAAAGCCATCCTCCCATGCGAAATGGCTTTTTATAATGAAATAAATTGGGCAAGATAGATCTAATAAATAAAATTCAAAGCATTTAATGAAACATAAATATTAATATTAATTATTTTGCAGCTACATTGCGAATGTTCAATACAATTCTTCCATTCAATGCAATATTTTTCTACCATTGAACAATTCTTTCCTCATGACATTTTTACTGACTGTTAAGCCTTTGAAGCCAGAGGAAAAGTAACCATTTCCCGATTAGGCAAGCGGTTGCAATTGCAGGGGGAGGGAGGGGGGCATTCATTTTGAAATGCGACATGAACAAGTAAAATAAAAAAAAATTTAAAAGTCAATGACTGCTTTTTTTTTTTTTCACTATATTGCAGAAAGTCCTTTATAAATAATTTTTTCTTTCATTTTTTTAAAGTTTATCTGGTGCCATCTATTGATAGATATATGCAACTTAAATCTAAAAAAACTAAAATTAATTTAATTAATGAATTAATATTTGAAAAACAGTATTAACATCAAGTGTCATCCACTACAAGATCAAATATATTTTTTAAACTTGATTGGATGAATAACAAGTATTTTATGAACGATTGAAAATTTGAACAAGATATATATATGGAGAGTGTGAGCTAATAGAAGGAACTGAAAAATGCTCCCGCTGATAAGGGTGGCATTGGGAGGGGGAGGGGGATCATATTCTTAAATCCTCTTTTCCATTACTTTATCTCCCCTACCCTGCCCATTTTCGAATCTCTTGATTCGAAAATGGGATCCTGACCCTGATGTTGTGGATCCTGAATAGCCTTCTGTTTGTATACTCTTCGTATAACTGCTGAGAAAATATTGCTATATACATTCTGAATTTCCTATTATTGGATATCATAATCCTTTGAAAATGTCCTTCAACAGTATTGTATACTTTTCTAATTTTTATAATATTAAATATTCCAATAAAAGAATGCAGAGTATCCACCCTTGTATTATATTCTAAATCTCTACATTATGTTTTTCGTGTTGTTATGAATGAGTATTAACCAAGAAACATACTTTTTTTTTCAAGTTTTCCACGAAAGAACTGTCGAATAAAAAAGAAGGACACCACCAGAGATTCTTTGGCAACAGCCTTTGTATGGTGCTGTAATGATATTGGCCACACTCAAATATTGCTGTATTCACTGGTGCAAATATTGCTGTATTCCCTCTTCATTTTCCGTTATTGGATATCCTAATCCTTTGAAAATGTCCTTCGAGAGTACTGTATATTTTTGTAATTATTATATTCTTCTTCAATAGCCCAACAGGCTAAGGTCATCTGCCTACTGCCAGATTCCGAAATATGAGATTTTTCTTTCTTATTTAAGTACGAGGCAGGGTTTTCAGCATACGCCCAAAACTTTACAGCCATATTAGATCGGGACCTACTGTTTAAGTTGTATTTCTGAATCACCACAAATATCCATATCACCGCCAAGACTCCAACTCGAAACCTGTGGCGCCAGAGCGTTAGTCGCTATGCCATCAGGCCCTCTCTAATTGTTATAACATTAAATATTGTAAGGAATGAATGCAGAGTGCCCATCTTTTTATTATATTCTAAATATCTACACTATGCTTTTCGTGTTGTTAAGTATAATTATTAACCAAGAAACATAATTTTGTAAAGTTTTCTATGAAGCAACTGTCGAATAAGTGAAGGACGCCACCAGAGATTATTTGGCTGCAGACCATGTATGGTGTTGTAATTATATTGGCAAAAAGCCATCCTCCTAAAGTGAAATGGCTTTTTTATAATGAAATAAATTGGGCATGATAGATCTAATAAATAAAATTCAAAGCAATTAATGAAGCAGAAATATTAATATTAATTATTTTGCAGCTACATTGCGAATGTTCTAAACAATTATTCCATCGAATGCAATCATTTCCTACCATTAAACAATTCTACCCTCGTGACATTTTTTGCTCGTTGTTAATCCTTTGAAGCCAGAGCAAAAGGGAACCAATTTCCCGATTAGGCAAGCGGTTGCAATTGGAAGGGGGACATTCATTTTGAAATGCGACATGAAAAATGCTCCCGTTGATAAGGGTGGCATTGGGGGGAAAAAACCATGTTCTTAAATCCTCTTGATTCGAAAATGGAAAATGGGCAGGGGGAGATAATCGCTCCCGTAATCCCCAATCAATCCCGTTCACTTGCTGATGGGGAAGGGGGTCGCTCAGGGGAGTTCTTTTTGAGGGGGAGTGAAAAAATTCCATTTCAAATATACTTCACTTTTAAAACGCGGAAGACAGAGAGGGGGAGGGGGTGTAAGTTCCAAAATGGATTTCAATTATTTGATTTATTACTCCACAGGGGTGCTGGTCACCCCAACCACCTGACCTCATCTCCCCCGCAAAATAAAAAAAAAAAGGGGTGGGGGTGGTACAGAAAAAGAACCCTTTTGATGGATGGATGTTATAATTGGCCACTTCAAAACCGCTTTTTCCCCCCTTTTATATTTAAAACAAGTAATATAAATTTTTTTTTAACGTCAATTCCTACTTTTTTTCACTATATTGCAGAAAGTCCTTTATAAATAATTTTCATTCATTTTTTTTAAGTTCATCTGGCGCCATCTATTGGTAAATATATGCAACTTAAATCTAAAAAAAAAAAAAAAACTAAAATTAATTAACTAAATTTAATTAATGAACAAATTAATATTTGAAAAACTGTATTAACATCCAGTGTCATCCACTACAAGTTAAAAAAATGTATTTGAACTTGAGTGGTTGAATAAAAACTATTTTATGAACGATTGAAAATTTGAACAAGATATATATAGGGAGAGTGTGAGCTAATCGAAGGAATTGAAAAAAAGGGGGGGGAGGGCATAGAAAGATCCTTTTTGATGGATGAATGTTATAATTGGCCACTTCAAAACCCCTTTTTTTTCCCCTTTTCATGTATTTTTTTAAAAAAGGGTAAAAGTTCGAATTTAAAATGGTTTTATAAGTTTTAAAACAGTGTCATTAAATGCCATGCAAATGAAGTGTTAGGAAGGAAGTAAAAAAAAAAAAAAAAAAAAAATTGTTTTGCCTATTGGAAAAGTTTGAGGTAGCCATTTTCCAAAACTTTTGCTTGCTAATGTAGCTGACACGAAATTTAAAAAGCAAAACTCCGTGTGTGTGTGCGCGAGGGAAATCGATTTTAAATGTCGTTAATATGTCGAAGGTTTTTCGCACCACTGAAGTTTCAAAATTCTCGTTGGCAGCTTTTTTTTTTACCACTGGATTTCCAATTTAATCGGGCGATGTGACTTCATGCTTCAGAGGATTGTTTTCACCAGCACATTTCGCTCCCCAAATGTGGTGCGGAAAAAAAAAGATGTTTTATAAGTTATGATAATAAAAAGAATGTTTAACGGCGATTAAAATTACGAACAGATGCACGGTTTTTGGAATTTCGCTACTGGTATTGAATGCATTAATTTGAATTTGATGCGCGCTTATCTTAAAAACTCGCTTTAAAATTGTACTTAAAAGCGTTTATAGCAGTATATAATGCTAGTAAAAATAACATTCTGCACTGAGTTAAGTCTCAAAAATTGTATACATAATAAATACTGATAGTAAGATATAGAAATAAATAATGCAACTGGCTTATAATGTAGTAATAAATAATGATCGTATTCGAAGCCAATCTGTTTTTTAATTTTTGCCACTCAAATATTTAAAAATTAGGGGGCCTGATGTTCGAGTGGCTAGCGCTATTTCGCTCGGTACCACAGGTTTCGGGTTCGAGTCCCGGTGGTGCCATGTAGGTTTGTAGTGGTTTGGAATCCACTTTAAACCGTAAATCCCGGTCTAACACGATCGTGGAGCGTTGCCGTAGTTAGTGTTACTCCGTGTCCCAAGCTTATCTTCAAGCTATACGCACTTCCTGTGTAGTGCTAAGTAGCACTTCACTGCAAGTAGTAACTTAAGTAGCAGCGCTTGCCTTAAGGCATCAAAGACAACTGTCTAAGTGTTTGCCATCTGCATTAGAAAAAAAAAAATATTTACAAATTATTGCATTGAATTTGTAAAAGAAAATTTATATTTATAGACTATATGAATAAAACTTACAACTCTGACACTGGGTAGGCTTAAGTTAAAAACTTGTATACAATGTGTTAAAAATGGAAAAAAAATAATCGATTATCTTCACTATTGGTTAATGTTGTAATTGCTTTCATATCCTCTGAGCAGTACAAGAAAATCACATATCGTGGTGCTCCAGAATGGCTCGGACTATAGATCCTCTTCCCAAGGATAGCCCAAACAGTGTATGGCTGCTGCAACAACTGGGCAATTAAAGACTTGATGAGGAGTAATCTCGACATGAGGTCAGTTGCCACATTGTTTTGATATTTTTAAAAGCTATCAGCAGAAATTTTCATAATTTTGTGATGCTTCATCTTTAATCATGTAAGGTTTGGCTTGGTTTGTCGCTCTATGGTCATTTTTTGCACACTTTGGGCTAATTACACAGGAACCTACATTTTAAAGTAGATTCTGAACCAACAAACCTTCACGGCACAGGCAGGATTCGAAACTGAGCCTGTGGAACCAAAGTAATCTTGTGAGAGTAGTAGCTGTTTTTCTGTCAACATTTACTTTTGGTCGATAATCTTTACTATTACTACATAGATTGTGATGAAAATAGGTATTAACATAAATTAGGTATCAACATAGTATTAAAAAATATGCTACAATTATGGGTTTGGCTTTGTTTGGTTTGTCGCTCTACGGTCATCTTATGCACACTTTAGGCTAAACAGACCGGGACCTACAGTTTAAAGTGGATTCCGAACACTACACACACCCATGGCACCGCCGGGACTTGAACCCGAAAACCTGTAGTACCGAGCACCAGAGTGCTTGCCACTCGGCCATTCAGGCCCTACAATAATGGGATACACACAAACTCGTGTGTAAGACTCTTTAGAGTCAGAAGCTTTAAAACAAAGCTTAAATCACCGAACAAAAAAATCGGTTAATAAGGGGTATAGTTAATTTTTACGTTTATAAAGATCTGGTAAAGTTAATTCTGGATATAAGGCAATTTTATGAGTTCCTGGTGAAGTTGATTCAAGTCTTTCAGTAATGCGGCGTTCAGGCGATGTTCTCGGAGGTAAGGTGACAATGCCCTCCCAACAATGTCTAAGACAGGCTGTATAAGTTACAGTTTTAGATATTTGACTGGATAATCGATTTGGTGAATATCTTAACTTTTCAAAAATTTGTCGACCAAGTGAGCTCTATGTGAGTGCACCTTGTCGTGATTAAAATGAAACCAGGACCAATTGTACTTATGATAATGTAAATAACAATAATCTTTAACAATATGATCTATTCCATATAATTTACAGCGATCACAGAACTTCTGACAAAATAATGGAGATCTGGCCATCCATCCAACATGATGCCTGGCCAGGCCATCAGACCGCTGCTTTTATATTGGTATCTTTTCAGAGATTCGAATACAAGAAGAGGATTCCTCGTTAAAAGTCCTTAGAGAATAAATTTTTAGCCTTAACCATGACTCATTAGTTAAAAGAATGATTACCCACTGATCGCTATTCCAAGGTCAATTTTCTCTATAGAATACCATACTGGTTCTCCTGTGGTCAGAAATGAGTTCGCCAGTTTAATATTTTTAACCTTTTCCGTAAGTTAGACACGAAGTTTTCAGTCTCCAGCAATCTATATTTGAAATTGACACGGTTTCAATCTCAGCCAGATTTGTCACCTCAATTCATCAAACAAACTTTGAAGGTTAGTCATTTAACTGTTTGCTTTGGAGTTCCAGCATTTTTTTGAGAGAAAAAAACATTTCCACGAATTTCGTCTGGTAGTAGAGCGAAAGAGAAGAGGAATTTGCTACGAGCGGATCTAAAGCTTGTTCCTCTATAAGCACCAACCACATGCAAGCATTTGGTTACGACTTCGATGTTAAAAGATTTGACAACTTTTTAAACATTAATCTTATTTGACGTTCTGTACTTTGCGAGAAAATTGACACCATCGCAAATTCTTTTGAGTTTTAACACTTGTGTACTTTTATTAATATTACAGTTCTTTTTTTTCTAACTTTAAAGAGCTTAACATTTTTTAAAATAATTTGGTTTTCTTTTATATTACAATAATTTAAAAAAATTAACTCTTGATTATTTCTGCTAAAATGTATTTTTGGAAGGAACAAATACCTTCAATAATAAGTTAAAAACATTATTTTTAAATTTTAAATTAAAATTTTTAATTTAAAATTGCATTTGTAGTGTTCATCTTTATTGATTACAAAGAGCCAAATGATATATTAGAAAATGTATAGAATAATATATGTTTCGAAAGTAATTTTTGGTTCCTGTCTGTTGTTGTAAATAGAAGTTACGATAGAAATTACAACGTCTTCTTTATTGAGTGCATATTGGTTAAGCTGAATCTGGTATAAATTTCCTTTATTGATGACAATGGGAGGAGTGATCTGGTATTAGAAAATGTGTAGAATAATAGAATATGTTTCAAAAATAATTCTCTTATTTTTATTGTAAATATAACTTATTACAGAAGTTACAAAATCCAAAGTGTTGAATGCAAGGTAAAGTTTCAACGTGAGTGAGTTTCATTTTGGAACAAGCCTCATCCTTTGCAGTAATCAAAGAGTCTAAAAAGCTAAAAATATCTTCTTTTTGACATGGAGTGGAGTTTGTTTGCTGCTGTCCAGATTGCAATACGGTCTGCAAAGGTCAATTCTTAAGAAATCATCAAAAAAATTGAAAAGTCAAATGTACTTTATAATCTGGTTATATGTTAATATGTTTCTAAAGTAGCTTTTGTTCCCTTCTGTTGTTATAAATAGAAGTTACAATAGAAATTAGAAAATTGAACGTGTTCTTTGCTGAATGCATATCGGTTAAGCAGAACCTGTTCAAATTTTCTTTATTGATGGCAAAGGGAAAATGATCTGGTATTAGAGAATGTATAGAATAATAGAAGATGTCTCTAAAATAGCTTTTGCTCTTTTGTCACAAAATTTGAACATCCTTTGTTGAATGCATATCGGTTGTTGTTAAATAGAAGGTTACAATAGAAAGTACAGAAAACAGAAGATGAAATGTTTTTTGTTGAATGCATATTGATTAAATTGAATGCTATTTCAAAGCTTCTTTATTGATGGCAAAAATGGAAAATTAACTGGTATTAGATAATGTATAGAATAATAGAATATGTTACTAAAAATAACTTATGTTCCTATCTGTTGTTGTATATAGAGTTACAAAATTGAACATGTTCTTTATTGATTGTATAGCAATTAAATGGAACCTGTTCAAAACTTCTTTATTGATAAGGATAAAATGATCTGGTGTCAGAAAATATATAAAATGATAGAATATGCTTCTAAAGTAGCTTATTCCCTTTAAGTAGTAAAAGTAGTACTTAAAGGAAATAAAGTAGTAGTACTACTACTAAAGTAGCTTAACTTGTTCCTTTTGTTGTAGTAAATAGAAGTTACGATGCAAATTTCAAAATCGAAGGTGTTCTTTGTTGAATGCAGTAATAAAGTTTCAAGGTAGGTGAGCTTCCTTTTGGGACAACAAGTCTCGTTATTCAAATTGCAGTAATCATATAATTTTCTTTTTTGACATAGTCTAGCTTGTTTTCACGCCCTCCAGATTCCAAGACAGTCTTTTTCTTAAGAAGTCATCAAAAAATCGAAAACTTGTCAAACATACTTTTAAAACTGGGATGTTTTGGAAACCTCCAAACACACACTCCGACAGGCCCTCGCGGAGGATTAATTTCCGCCGCAAAAATGGCCGCATGAATATGCAGAACAGCTGCACGCTCCGCGGAAGCTTCTAATCAAAGTCGCGTTACGGACCTCTCGAAGCGCGAGTAATGCGCCCCAAGGTGAAGACAGCCCCCGGATTTTGCATATTCGCGAGGTCAGCACGCCGGAAAATGGGGCGGACGCTATTGATCGCCGGGGCCCCTCTTAACACTTGTTAGGCGATTTTTAAATTGGGACGGAATAATTTTTTGACTGCAGAAATAATTGTTTTCTTTTAATTTATGCGTAATTCTCCCAACCCAATCTCCATCTTACAACCCAAATTGGTATCGCCGATCTCTCTCTGTCAGCATTGGGAAATCAATTATTCCGCTTCCTAATCTGGATCTCCGTTGAGAATATTTAGACTCATTACTCCTGACTCTTACCTGTGTTCTTCAAAATATTAGAGAGTTCATCTGGAAACAAAACTGCTGGTTTTTTGTTTTAGGTTTTGTTACAGTAAAAAAACGAACAGAAATTAAGCAATAAGAGAAAATCTTTACTTATTCAAAAGTTCTCGAGAATTGTTCGCCATGATACTCAGTTTTAAATGCTAGTATATATTTTGTTCGGTTCGGTTTCTCGCTTTTTGCAAACTTTGGGCTAATTAGACCTACAATTAATTGGGACCTGCAGTTTAACATGGATTCCAAAGCACTCACAAACATCCATACTACTTCCACGATTCGAACCTAAAGTCTGTGGTACCAAAAGCATGAGTGCTAGATAATTTTCCCAACAGGCGGCTACTGGCGTAGAGGAAAGCTTCTTAAAAGATACAATGTTCTTGTTTGATTTGGTTTGTCGCTATGCGATCATTTTTTTACACACGTTAGGCTAATTAGACCGGAATTTACAGTTTAACCTGGATTCCGAACCACTAATAAACATCCCTGTCACCGCCAGAATTCGAAACTCAAACTTGTGGTACTAAAGGCCAAACTAATGGCAATTGGCCATCAGGACGCTGCTGAAAGTGGAAAGCCTAAAAAAAAGAGACAATGTTCTTGTTTGGTTTGGTTTGGTTTGTCGCCGTACTATCAATTTTTGCACATGTTAGGCTAACTAGACCAATACCTACAGTTTAACGTGGATTCCGAACCACTCACAAACATTCATATCACCGACACGATTCGAACCTGAAGCGTGTAACAATATTCTATTGGAAAAAATGGGCGAACAATTTGACCTTCGTACTGCAGCGATACCGCATTGATAGTGCATTGATAGAGCTCAGTGATAGCTTACTTAGCTTCTAGTGCAGTGATAGCTTACTTAGCTTCTAGTGAAGGGATAGCTTACTTAGCTTCTAGTGAAATGATAGCTTACTTAGCTTCTAGTGAAGTGATAGCTTACTTAGCTTCTAGTGCAGTGATAGCTTACTTAGCTTCTAGTGAAGTGATAGCTTACTTAGCTTCTAGTGAAGTGATAGCTTACTTAGCTTCTAGTGCAGTGATAGCTTACTTAGCTTCTAGTGCAGTGATAGCTTACTTAGCTTCTAGTGAAGTGATAGCTTACTTAGCTTCTAGTGAAGTGATAGCTTACTTAGCTTCTAGTGCAGTGATAGCTTACTTAGCTTCTAGTGCAGTGATAGCTTACTTAGCTTCTAGTGCAGTGATAGCTTACTTAGCTTCTAGTGCAGTGATAGCTTACTTAGCTTCTAGTGCAGTGATAGCTTACTTAGCTTCTAGTGCAGTGATAACTTACTTAGCTTCTAGTGCAGTGATAGCTTACTTAGCCTCTAGTGCAGTAGCGTGTACCAACTAACGTACACGGCTGCAATTTCACTGTTAGCTTACTCCATAAGTATTGTATTGGAGAATGGTTTAAATTAAGATAATCCTCAGCAATCAGAATGCCTTGTATGAATCTACAAAAAGATTTTTCGTTTGATTAACAGTCTACCTCAGAGAAGACTGCTAAGGAAACGAAATAGTGTTCTATTATGAAGTGGTAAATGAATTTAATCAGTCCATAAAACATCATGAAAAATTGTGAGTGATCCAACAAGAAAAACTTGTACCAACATTAATATCCTTTTTATCTTTAAACGATTTTGTGAAATTATATTACATTTTAGTTCAAGAAGTTTTAAAAATAATCAAATTTGTCAAGTTGAGTTAACTTGGTAGTTTGCAGAAGTCAATAATTATTTTAATAAGAAAAAAAAAAATGTATTTGATCTGATTAAGTATAAACTTCTACTTAATGAGTATTCAATTTTCATTGTTTTGTAATGTTTTTTTTTAGATTAATCTAAAATATTTTATCCCAATAAGATAAATAAAATTGTTAAGCATTATTGATGCTTTTAAACTTAAAACCTGTGAAGAGTTATTAGCTACTTAAAACAGACTAATCCATCAATTTCTAAGAGTCCAATGCCATTATTTATTAAGGACACAGGAAGTTTCATTTAATTATACCCGTAAGCAGCGAAACATTTTATGTGTTGAGTCCATAGCATTTTTGCCTCATAGAAAAAAAGGTTGGGAAACTACATATCTCTGGTGCAGGTTCATATAAGCACGAATTTATGTCTGACGGTGACATCTTTTCTAGCATTTTTATCCGGATAGCCTAGAATTTAATGTGGGTGCATTCGATTCTCTTAAAAAGGCTCGTAAAATGCACGATTAAAGCAAATCAGTCCTTTAAAATGTACAAATCCTATTGATTGAATCGAATCTGTGACTGGGGAGGGTCGGTGGCGCCGACTTCCCTTCCCGCCTCGCCAATTTATTGCCACTTTCGTTCGAAGAAATAAAGAAGCGGGAACAGACGAACCATTTCGGTGGCACCATCCCCTTAAAATCTGGCGGATCGGAGTGTTGCCATCCGGAAAAACAAAGTGATAACTTGCTGGGGAGAAATAATCCTCGTTGCGCGTCGTTCCGTGGAACAAGTTGGAAGAAAAAGGAGGGGCATTCGGAAATTCCGGAGCAATGCCTGAAGAAAATACGAGAAGAACTTTACATGTTGGGGAGTAAATAAAATGAGGAACATTTTGTTGCTGTAAGCCCCAATTCTGTAAATACATTCGTTTCGATTCGACTTGCCTTATTTGTTCGTTTTTACGAATAGGAAGAAACTTCGTGAAACCAGTTTAAGAAAAATAATCAATGTAATATAGGACAAACCTTTTAAAATGTTTTAAAAATTTATAAAATTGATCTATTATGGCTTTTAGTTTTCCTTCAAATAAACACTATCTATTGAATTAACACTAGAATTAACACTATCTATTGAATTAACACTATGGAATTAACACTATCTATTGAATTAACACTATCTATTGAATTAACACTATCTATGGAATTAACACTATCTATTGAATTAACCCTATCTATTGAATCCATTACCAAATTAACGCTATCTATTGAATCAACACTATCAAATTAACGCTATCTATTGAATCAACACTATCAAATTAACGCTATCTATTGAATCAACACTATCAAATTAACGCTATTTATTGAATCAACACCATCAAATTAACGATATCTGTTGAATCAACATTTATTACCATCTATTGAATCAACATTTATTACCATCTATTGAATCAACATTTATTATCATCTATTGAATCAACACTATCGAATTAACACTATCTATCGAATTAACACTTTCTATTGAATTAACACTAACTATTGAATTAACACTTTCTATTGAATTAGCACTATCTATTGAATCAACACTATCCCTTAACACTATCTATTGAATTAACACTATCTACACTAACAAATCTATTGAAAAAAAGATAGTAAATTATGAATTTCCTCAAATATTTAATTGCAAGAGTCTTTTGAAATGACTCCTCAGCTTAAGAGTGACAACAGTTCTCGTGATTACTTAATGCAAGTTTGTTTAAAGATTAAAACTTTTATAACTGCAATCGCTGGTACAAATTGCATGTATTTTCACAAACTTTTATTGTTTATAACTGTACACTTTGTTGTGAACAACTCGTTGTTGTGGTGCCAATTTAATGAAATCAGTTTATCATCCAAAGTATTTTTTTGAGCTATTTGGAAATAAAAAGATTTAGAAGTGTCTCATTTGAGAATCAAGAAGTCGTAGGTATCTAAAGTTAAAATGGTACAAAACAAATGACTTTCTATACGCAGCCATGAAGTAAATCAGCCATAGTTTGTGCTGCATAAACAAAATATTTTCTCCTTCGATGTATTCGGTGGAAATAATCCAATGTTTGGAGAGAGTCAAGGGCGATTGAACAATTGCATTTCGATATTCAGAGAACATATCCTTTAACAAAATAGCATTTTAATATTCATAGAATATAGCATATAACAATAACATTTGGATATCCATAGAACACATATAACATTTGGATATCCATAGAACATATCATATAACAATGAAATTTGGATGCCCATAGAACATATATAACAATAACATTGGGATATCCAGAGGACATATCACATAATAATAGAATTTAGATATTAGAAAATATCATAAAACAAAGTGGCATTTTAATATCCATAAAGCATAGCATATAACAATAGTTTTTAGATATTCATAGAACTTATCATATAACATTTGGATACCTAGAGAACATAGCATTTAACAAAATTTGGATTTCCAGAATTTTAATATTCGAGAACCTTGAAGGTATGATGAGCAATCTCTGAGTATGACTATTTATTTTACCGTTCTGGTCTTCTTTAATAAAATTGCATTAGATTACGATTAAAGCGAATTCTATTCACTGATAACAAACTGTACATGGAAAAAGAAGCACTGCTTCTCTAAATAACTGATGAATAGGTAAGAATAAGTTAGTATGTAAGCATCTCGCATCGACACTCAGGCTGCATGA
Organism: Caerostris extrusa; assembly: GCA_021605095.1. NCBI lineage: Eukaryota > Metazoa > Arthropoda > Arachnida > Araneae > Araneidae > Caerostris > Caerostris extrusa. The sequence goes on from BPLR01005923.1 coordinate 47,155, forward strand.
TGGGATTTTTCCGAGTTTTCTCCCACATGACAAGCAAATGCAAGACAGTTATCTCTAAAGTCGATGCCCTCGTTTCATTTCAAATCGGTAGGTGGCGCACATAAGTGGAGCACTCAAGACCTATCGGAGTACAACAGAAAGAAAAATTAAATAGATAAGATAAATAATAAATAAATGTTGAATGGAATAAATGTTTCATTTAATTTGGTTGTCATTTAACATTGATATAAAAAGATTGTCATGAAATTTATTTGTCATTATAAGAGGAAAAAAAAAATTTGTAAGTCAGTTAAATAAATATACATCGTTATATGTAGTTAAAGATTATTAGCTTTCAAATGTAACTATTTTATCAACTGATGACTGTGTGGAATTTTAACGGAATTTTTAAATAATGAGACGTTTTTATGTGATGTATTTTTTTATCTAGATATTATAGAAAAGATTCTTTGAATAAATTATCATTTGAAACTCAGTTTAATAAGCACAAATCACTCTAAATAAGCACTCACGTTGATTCCTACACTCCGACAAGGTCTTTAATACTGATGAGTTCAGGCTATTTTGGAAAAAAAAATACCAAAAAGAACCTATTTGACTAAAACTCACAAATCAGCTAGTGATCATAAAGCAATGAAAAGTCCTATAAGAGTTCTTTCTGGAGAAACACTTAAGTCTATCATATAGAAATCATTGGTTATTAACAAATCGAAAACGAATAAACAGGATTGAAGCAATAACGGAAATTGAAGTAATAAACATCAAAAATCTTTCCGTTTATTGGACGGTTAATAACATTTGGATATACAGAGAGTATAACATTTGGACATCCAGAGAGCATAGCATTTAACAATAACATTTGGCCATCTAGAGAACATAGCATTTAACAATAACATTTTGATATCCATAGAACATGTCATATAAGAATAGCGTTTGGATATCCAGAGAAGATATCATATAACAATAACATTTGGATATCCATAGAACATATCATATAACATTTGGTGATCCAGAGAACATAGAACACATCATATAACAATAACGTTTGAATATCCAGGGAACATAGCATTTAATAATAGAATTTGGATATCCAGAATTTTGATATTTATGAACCTGAAGCTATGACGAACAATCTCTGGAGTATAAGTATTTATTTTATTCTTCTTGCTTCTGAAACATAGCGGAAAAAAAATTACATTAGATTACTGATAAAGAGGACTATATTTATTTATAATAAACATGATATAATGAGACCATTGGTTATAAACAAATCAAAAAGGGCCACACTCATTTAAAGAAATAAACATCAACAACCTTCCCATTTATTAGATAACCAATAAAAAAGGTCTGGGTTTCTGCCCTACTTTTCAATGAATTGTTTCATAACTTTTTATCGCAGATGTCAAACAGTATTTAAGTAAAAGGGGTAGTATTTAAGGACCTTCTTTTAATTGATAGTGTACCAAGTCATCTTCAAGATTTACAAGAAGAAAATGTGCAAGTTGAATTTTTACCCAAGAATACTTTATTTCAGCTTTTAGATCAAGGGATAATTTGACTTTTAAGGCACTGTACATCAAATGGACGTTCAGACACATTTTAAAACAAATGATGAATCTTTCCCAATTATGAATGCTTAGAAAAATTTACAACTGTAGATTGGGATAAGCTCGTTGGAGTGTTATATATATATATATATATATACTGAGATTAAATAATCAACGCCCAATACTTGCTGGAAAATATTATGGCCAGATGTAATTGAAGGTGATAATTCCAGATTATCATTGGAGTATGAACAATCTCAGATAACAGAGATGGCACATACAATGGGAGGAGATGATTTCGAGGATTTTGCTGAAGCAGACAATGCAAAACTAATGACGGACAATGAATTAGAGGAGAATGATTTAGTTGACATGGTTAATGAAACAAATAATCGTGACGGGAGCTTGATGAAGAGGAGTCTAAATCAGTTGAGTTCACAGCAAAAGTTATTGGTGAAGGACTTGGATTATGGCGAAAATTGGGTAATTATTTTCTACCAAATGACCCAAATGTTGAACGAGCTCTTCTATTTCTGCGAGATATTAATAAAGGCTTAACTCAATATGAGGAGGTCTATAAAGTTTGGACCAAAAAACCAAACACAATTGTTAATTAGGGATTTCAATACCGCCAATCTGAAATTGCTTCTAATTCATCAAACATTGAATTCGCATTAACACATGAATTTCACATTAAGTATTATTGAGTGATATAAGCGAAATCATACTAATGAGGAAGAACAGATTAATGATCTACGAAAGTGATAACAGTGATTAAAATTTTTGGTTAGTTTGTCGCTCTACGGTCATTTTTGTGAGAACTTTGGGCTAATTAGAGGGACCTACAGTTTAACGTGGATTCAGAACCACTACAGATATCCACGTTACAGTCAAAAATTTCTGATTAAATTTTTAATTTATATTTCTTGTTTCTGGGGCCTGATGGCCGAGTGACTAGCGCTGTGCCGCTCGGTGCCACACGTTTCTGGTATGATTCCCGGCGGTAACATGGATGCTTCTATGTGGTTCGGAATCCACTTTAAATCGTAGGTCCCCGTCTATTATGACTATAGAGAGTTGTGTGTAGGGATGACAATCCTGCCTCGTAAAAAAAAGAGATCTCCTATGTAGAAATCTGCCAGTGGGCAGACGACCTTGGCCCATCATGGGGTTGTTGCGCCACTGATGATGATGATTTCTTGTTTCTATAAGTAAAATGAATTATATACGTATATTTTTGCCATTTTATGAATAGAGCAATATTTTTATGTTTTTTAAGATATATTTAGTTTTATTTTACTTTGAAATAAAACTTAATTATGCATATATTTTATTTTGTTTTCGATTTACACGGTTTTATACATAAAAATGCGGGGACATAGATGTTTGTTAGTGATTTGGGATCCACGTTCCCTGTCTAATTAGCCTAAAATGTGCAATAAAATTGACGATAGAGTGACAAATCAGACCAAACTACGATTTTGATTGACTCAATTTTCTAAGAACCCATTTTCCATGTAAATCGGGAATAAGTGTACATAGAAACAAATGTTCCTTGTGATTTTTTGCTCCAGAACAGTTTCCAGAATTTCCATTTTATTTTAAGGTAACAAGGAAGTTTTAAATTTGTATTATAAAAACTTTTTTTCTAATTATTTTAGTCATGAGGTAATTAATCTATCTATGAAACTTCATGAATTATTTAAAGCAAGAATAGATGTAATAAGTAAAAATTTTTCAAAAACATTTGAAAATGCCCCGAACCAAATGTCCTTCTGTTGATTTTTGCCTCAAGAACTATTTTCAGTAGTTTGATTTTATTTTGAGGTGATAATAAAGCTTTTAAACTAGTGTTTTTGTAAAAGCTTTTATTTATTTCTATAATTAATTAAAACAACGTAAATGTAATAAATAAAAGATTTTTAAAAACATTTGTAAGTATATAGAAATAAATGCACCCTTATTACTTTTTGCCTCAAGAGCTATTTCCAGAATTTCCATTTTATTTTAAGGTAACAAGTAAGTTTTTAAATTTGTGTTTTAATAAAAACTTTTCTAATTACTTTAACCATGTGGTTATTACCATATCTATCTATGAAATTTCAGGAATTATTTAAAGCAAGTGTAACTGTAATAAATGAAATTTCTTTTAACATTTAAAAAATACATATAAATCAATGCATCCGTATGACTCTTTGCCTCAAAAACTATTTCAAGAATTTCGATTTTATTTTGAGTAAATAATAAAGCTTTTTAATTAATAATTAAACTTGTGTTTTAATAAAAGCTTTTTCTAATTATTTAAACCAAGTGGTCATTGTCATATCTATTTATGAAATTTCGTGAATTATTTAAAGCAAGTATAAATGCAATAAACAAAAATTTTTAACATTTAAAAATACATAGAAATAAATACCTCCTTATAACTCTTTACCTCACGAACAATTTTCGGAATTTCAATTTTATTTTAAGGTAATAATAAAGTTTTTTATTGCAATTGTTGAAATAATGTGATGTCTGCTTTTATGTGATGCTTGCAATCTAGATATTATTGAAGATAAATAAATAAACTAATTATGAAAAAAATTTAAATGAATAAATTAGCATTTGAAAATCAATTTAATAAATACAAATAGTTATAAATGCAGTTAATATTTGTTTGATCTTTTACTTCTTTCTTTCTTTCTTTTTTTAAATCTGCAAAAGCCCAGTTATTTTAAGGTGTAGAAACATTTTCATTGTTTTCATGCTTAATTTTATCAGCCTTTAGAAAGCAATTCGCTAGAAATATATAATAATCTCTGGTACATCAATATGCTGCAGTGCACTGTTTAAAAATCTCTAAACTAACTCTAAAAACTTTTAACAACCTCCTTTACATAAGGAAAAATAATGTTATTTAAGGTTTATTTCAGTAAAACACGCCTAAAATTTTATAGGACGAAGAAAGGAAAAAGAAACAAGAAAGAAATTGCATGTCCATAAGCAATGTATTCGAAAGCTTCTTTAAAAGAAAGCCATTTGAACTGATTGTGCTTTTATCTGTTCTTTTTTTTTCGACCGCTATGGAATCCTAGAAAAACAAAGAAAGAAAGATTGAAAGAGAATCTTTATAGACCACAAAACTGCGATCTGTTTTACTTTATACACGGCATCTCTCCATTTGTTTAAAGAGTTCAAAAATAAACCCTGGTCGAATCCGGCATTGTTCTTTTGCCTTCTGTTTGCTGCAGCCGGATTTTAATCTGCTCTCTCGGTCCCGGGGGCAATAAAGCCCCGGGTCTCCGGAGGAATGATTTAGTCCGGCAGTGGATGACAGTAAGTGCCCATCTCTGGGACTTGGACGGGATCCAACCGGTTAAACGGAGGATACATATTTATTACATGCGGGGGCTTCCGTAGAAAAATGAATCCGAACAACTGGGGGAATTAACTTTGGGGACGGGTAAAGAAAGCTTTCCCTTTTCTGAAATATCGCCAAATGACGATGATTAAAGCTGCCACCGAAGGACGGAACTATTCATGAACACTTGAATTGCAAGTCTGACTCGCAATATAACGATTTTCTGAATCCACGAAGGTTTGAGGATTTCACCACGCACCATGAAGTTTCCATGAATTGTTCCATACCCTCGTCTGTACAATAAACTAAATTTCGATATACAAGTTTAAAACAATGATTTAAACAATGATTAACTTAATTTTTTTAATCAAATAAAAAATAAGACTACATTCAAATACTTTCGGAGATTTCTCTAATCTGTGCTCAATTTATTAATTCGGGGTATAAAATTGTGCAAATAATCAATCTTGAGCATTATGTATTTGAATCTACATCAGAGACTAACACAGATGAATATAAAGCTGATAATTGCCATCACTTTCAAACTGAAAAAAGATTCCAGTGTTAAAGAACAATAGGAATCAACTTAAAAACAATTTGGACTTGATTTTAAAAAAGTTTTTATATTAACTTTAGAAACTTCAAATAAAATACATGTAATTTTTTGTAACATTTCTCTCGTATTCTACAATCCCTTGCAAAGCTTTTAGGGTTGATGCAGATCCTCTTCTGCCTAACTTAATCCATCACTGCGTTCTCCCCAAAGATGATACTTTAATTCAATTACAGTGTAAAAGCATCAATTGTGATCCCAGCAGAATAAAAGGCCAGGGAGAAGGATCTTTTTATTCTCTGTAAACAGCGAGCATTGTTAACTGCATGTAATTGGGGCATTCACGGCGCGATAATTCCGGACAATGAGCGTCGTGGAACAAATTTATAAAGTGTCTGCGCTGATTCAATTCAAAATGCGACACTTCAGAACGTCGCGACGGCCTCCGTGGAACAGGAACGAACAAAAGTGTCTGGGGGGCTCTTAAAATCGAATTCCCGCCATTCGGTTGGAAAGTGTCGTTCCTCATCAGCTGCTTTTGTTCTTTTAACCGGCGGGAAAATGAATGCTGTAATTAAAAGCAGACATCGTACCGATCCGGCGAACGTTTGGAAATGAGCAATTAAATGCTTTCCAAGGGTAGCTACTCTGCGAAAGCAGGTGGAAGCAGCTGTCCATTAGACGAATCTAGAAAACCGACGAAATGTGTTAGATTCCGTTGGAAATACCTGATTTCTAATTGTCACTTGTCAAGCACTATCCCAAGTTTGAGACCTTTACAGTAAGGAAATTTACAACGTTTTTTTTTCCATAGAAAAGGCAATAATATAGTGGAGAACTTGGCTATCATTTTCATTTGTATGTTGTTGTTTTTAAATTTTTCGCTCTGTATTCAATTTTTTTTACTAATGAGAACTTATTGGACCTGAATGGCCGAGTTTCTAACGCTCTGGTGCTCGGTGCCACAGGTTTCGCGTTCGAATTCCGGCTGGGCCACGGATGTTTGTAGGGGTTCGGAATCCCCCTTTAAAGAGTAGGCGCTTGTCTAATATGATCATAGAGCATTGTCTTGTGGTGTCAGTCACAGTCTTCGTGGTTCGTGTCCTCGTGGTTCCTCTCTGAAAGGGAAGCTACATATTACCGTTAGCCATGGGCGTCGCCTACGACGGGGTCCTTTGGACCTGGTATAGGCTTTCCTGCACTAGAGTGATTAGTAACAACAACAGAACTTATTAAAAACTGTGTATTTAAAAGGTACTCAGGAAATGGAATGATTAATTTTTTTATTTACGTGTCGGAAGTAGGGAGTAATATTCACTTCTCTGACTGAATTAAGATGTTTTAAACTTGAATCATGTACGCCTAGCAATACTATCTGTGTATTGATAGTGTGGTAGAATAAACTTGGGTTTAGTTTTAACAGTTTTTAATAGTTATGAATGGACCTGATGGCTGCTGCTCGTTAGCATAGGTTTAGTGTTCGAGTCCCAGCGGAGCCATAGATGTTTGTAGTGGTTCGGTATCTATCTTAAACAGTCTGAACAAGTTGAAAAACAATTTGAACTTTATTTTAAAAACATTTTATGTTAAATTGAGATTTAAAATAAAATACATAGCATTTTTGTAACATGTCTCTCTTATTCTTAAATCCTTTGAAAAGCTGTTATTGTTGATGCAGATCATCTTCTGCCTAACTTAATCCATCACTGCGTTCTCCCCAATGACGATACTTTAATTCAATTACATTGTAAAAGCAGCAGATACGCCGTGTCATTTGTTATTCCAACAGAATGAAAGGCCCGCGAGAAGGATCTTTTCATTCTCTGTAAACAGAGAGCATTGTTAACTGCATCCGTAACTGGAGCATTCACGGCGAGATAATTCCGAACAATGAGCGTCGTGGAACAAATTTATAAAGTGTCTGTGCGGATTCAATTCAAAATACTGCACATCAGACGTCGCTTCGACCCCTCCGTGGAACAGGAACGAACAAAAGTGTCTAGGGGGCTCTTAAAATCGAATTCCCGCCATTCGGTCGGAAAGTGTCGTTCCTCATCAGCTGCTTTTGTTCTTTCAATCGGTGGAAAAATGGAGGGTGTAATTAAAAGCAGACATCGCGTCGAGCGTTGGGAGCAATTAAATGCTTTTCAAGGGTAACTACTCTGTGAAAGCAGGTGGAAAGCAGCTTTGCATTAGACGTAAACGAAATGTGATAGTTTCCGTTGAAAATAACTGATTTCTAGTTCTCTCTCGTCAGCCGATATGTGAAGCATTGTTCCAAAGTAAAAGAGTTCGCGGCATTTACACTAAGGAAATTTATAATTTTTCTTGCATAGAAAACACGATAACGTAGTGATGAACTTGACGTTCGTTCTGATTTGTACAGTTTTTTCCCAATCTTTTGCTATGCATTCAATTTCTTTTTATAATAAAAGGTAGAATTTATTCAAATTGTGTATTTACGCTACTCAGGGAATGGTGTATTACGGTGTTTAAAAAATAAGTAAGAAAAGCAATTTGTAAAAATCAGATTTTTTTAAAAAAATTCATATTTAGGAATTAGGGAGTAACATTTTTTAACTGAATTTAGATTTTTAAAACTTGATTGGGTTTGTTTAACAATCCTTTTTAACTGTTAGTTTTTGGACTATTTTCATTTTTTCCACACTTTAGGTTAATTATACCGGACCTAAAGTTTTAACGTGAATTCGGACCACTCACAATCCTCCCTACCACAGCCAGGATTACAGCCTAAACGTGGCTGTGTACCAAAGGCCAGAGCGCTAGCCAATTTTCCATCAGTCCGCTCAAATACTTTCGGAGAATTCTCTAATCTGTGTTCACTTCATTATTTCAGCGTATACAATTACACAAATAGATAAACAATCTCCTTGTAAAAGAGTGATTTCAATTTGAGCTTCCATCAGAGACTAATACAGATGAATTTTAAACCTGATATTTATCATCACTTTCAATTTTAAACCTATAGGCAGATTCCAGCGTTAAATAACAATCTGAATCAGCTTAAAAACAATTTGAACTTGATTTTAAAGACATTTAATGTTGAATCGAGAGATTTCAAATAAAATACATGTCATTTTTGTAGCATTTCTCCCCTACTAGTATTCTTCAATCCCTTGCAAAGCTTTCTGGGCGGATGCAGATCATCTTCTGCCTAGCTCAATCCATCACTGTGTTCTCCCCAATGACGCTATTTTTAATTCAATTACAGCATAAAAGCAGCTGCACGCCGTGTCATTTGTTATCCCAACAGAATGAAAGGCCGGCGAAAAGCATCTTTTCATTCTGTGTAAACAGCGGAGCATTGTTAACTGCATCCGTAACTGGAGCATTCACGACACGATAATTCCGGACAATCAGTGAAGAGAGTTTATTCGTGGAACACATTTATAAAGTGTCTGAACGGATTCAATTCAAAATAACTACGCATCAGACGTCGCGTCGACCCCTCCGTGGAACGGGAACGAACAAAAGTGTCGGGGGAGGGGGCTCTTAAAATCGAATTCCCGCCATTCGGTTGGAAAGTGTCGTTCCTCATCAGCTGCATTTGTTCTTTCAATCGGTGGGAAATTGGAGGGTGTAATTAAAAGCAGACATCGCGTCGAGCGTTGGAAATGAGCCATTAAATGCTTTTCAAGGGTAGCTACTCTGCGGAAGCAGGTGGAAAGACGATGCATTAGACGAAAACGTATATCTAGAAGACCAACGAAATGTGATAGATTCCGTTGAAAATACCTGATTTCTATTTTCACTCGTCAGACAGTATGTGAAGCATAATACCAAGTTTACGACATTTACTGTAAGGGAAACTGTTCTCTGTATTTACTTTTCTTGCATAGAAAAGCCCACAATTCAATGGTAAACTTGAGTATCATTCCCATTTGTATTTTGTATTTTATCCATCTTTTGGTCTGCGTTTAGTTTTTTTTTTTTTTTTTTAAATAAATTGTATAACTCATTGGGCCTAAATGGCCGAGGGTCTAACAATCTGACTCTCGGTTCGCCACAGGTTTTAGCTTTCGAGTCCAGGCTGTGTGATGGATGTTTGATGTGGTTCGGAATCCACTTTAAACCGTAGGTCCCGGTCTCATATGACCGTCGAGCGTCACAGAGCCCAATCAAACTTCTTCTCATCCGCATCATTCCCAAAGTGTAAAGGGGTAAGTCAGCTCTAGGTACAGTGATGGGGTGTGATGTAGTAGTAAACTTAGGCCCCGGTCTAATTAGCCTAAAGTGTGCATAGATTTACTGTAGTACTACAAAACTAGTATAATTTCTGCTCACTTTATTATTTCAGCTTATACAGTTATACAAATAAACAGTCTCGTTGTAAAAGAGCTTTTTCTAGTTGAGCTTTCATTAGAGACAAATACAAATGAATTTTAAAGCTAATATTTACCATCACTTTCAAATTGAAACGTATAGGGAGATTCCAGTGCTAAAAAGAACAATCTGAACCAGCTAGAAAACAATCGGAACTTATTTTGAAACTTTTTATGTTGATTCAAGAGATTTGCAATAAAATGCATGTCATTTTTTGTTACATTTCTCTCGTATTCTTCAATCCCGTGCGACGCTTTCAGGATTAATGCAGATCATCTTCTGCCTAACTTAATCCATCACTGCCTTCTCTCCAATGACGATACTTTTTAATTCAATTACAGTGTAGAAGCAGCAGCACGCTCTGTTATTTGTTATCCCAACAGAATAAAAGGCCAGCCAGAAGGATCTTTTCATTCTCTGTAAACAGCGAGCATTGTTAACTGCATCCGTAACTGGGGCATTCACGGCGCGATAATTTCAGACAATAAGCGAAGAGAGTTTATTCGTGGAACACATTTACAAAGTGTCTGCACGAATTCAATTCAAAAAATACCGCACATCAGACGTCGCGTCGACCTCCGTGGGCGGGAACGAACAAAAGTGTCTGGGGGGGAGGGGGGCTCTCAAAATCGAATTCCCACCATTCGGTTGGAAAGTGGCGTTCCTCATCAGCTGCTTTTGGTCTTTCAATCGGTGTGAAAATGGAGGGTGTAATTAAACACAGACCTCGCGTCGAGCGTTGGAAATGAGCAATTAAATGCTTTTCAAGGGTAGCTACTCTCCAAAATCAGGTGGAAAGCAGCTCTGCATTAGACGAATATAGAAAACCGACGAAAGGTAATAGCTTACACTGAAATTACCTGATTTCTAGTTTTCAGTCGTCAACCATTATGTGAAACATTGTGCCAAATTAAAAGATTGCATTCACAGTATAACATTTCGTGCATAGAAAAGACAGTAATAAAGTGGAGAAATAGGCGATTATTCCCATTTGCACTTTTTTTCAACTTTTGCTCTGTATTTAGTTTTTTATGATAAAAGATAAAACTTGTTAAAACTGTGTGTTTAAATGTCACCCAAGGAATGATATATTACTGGAGTTAAAAAAAAATGCAGAAAAAAAACCCAGGAATAATTTTTATTCACTTTTACGAAGTATGGCGTAACATTCAGAAATCTGTGACTGAATTTAGATTTAACTTGACTTATTAAAAAACTTGATTGGTTGGGTTCGTCGCTCTACGGTCATTTTTTGCACAATTAATGCTAATTAGACCAGGACATACAGCTCAATGTAGATACCAAACCACTCAAAAACATGCATTCAACCACCAGATTTGAATCTGAAGCCCTTGGTACCAACTGTCCATCAGGCCGCTTGAGCTTTCATCAGAAATTAATACAGATGAATTTTAAAGCTGGTATTTGCCATCACTTTCCAACTGAAAGGAAGATTCCAGTGTTAAAGAACAAACTCAACCCGATTCGAACTTGAATTTAAAAACGTTTCACGTTAATTCCAGAGATTTCATATAAAATAAATGATATTTTTTTCTTTTTGTAACATGTCTCTTACATTTTTAAATCCCTTGCAAAGCTTTTAGGGTTGATGCAGATCATTTTCTGCCTAACTTAATCCATCACTGCGTTCTCCCCAATGACGATACTTTAATTCAATTACAGTGTAAGAGGAGCAGCGCGCCGTGTCATTTGTTATCCCAACAGAATAAAAGGCCAGCCAGAAGGATCTTTTCATTCTCTGTAAACAGCGAGCATTGTTAACTGCATCCGTAACTGGAGCATTCACGGAGCGATAATTCCGGACAATGAGCGAAGAGAGTTTATTCGTGGAACACATTTATAAAGTGTCTGCACGGATTCAATTCAAAAATATTGCACATCAGACGTCGCGTCGACCCCTCCGTGGAACGGGAACGAACAAAAGTGTCTATTGGAGGGGGGAAGGGGGCTCTTAAAATCGAATTCGCGTCATTCGGTTGGAAAGTGTCGTTCCTCATCATCAGCTTTTGTTCTTTCACTCGGTGGGAAAATGGAGGGTTTAATTAAAAGCAGACATCGCGTCGAGAGTTGGAAATGAGCAATTAAAGGCTTTTCAAGGACTAGATACTCTGCGAAGCAGGTGGAACCAGCTTTGCATTAGACGAAAACGTAAATCTCGAAAACCGACGGAATGTGATAGCTTCCGCTGAAAAACCTGATTTCTAGTTTCAGGCAATATGTGAAACGTTGTCCCAAAGTAAAAGAGTTTGAGGCCTTTACAGTAAGGAAATTTATAACTTTCCTTGTACAGAAAAAGGCGATAATGCAGTGGTTAACTTGACTATCATTCCCGTTTTTAAGTTGTATTTTTTCCCTCTTTAGCTTTTTTAGAAAATAAAAGGTAGGACTTATTCGGCCTGAATGACCGAGTGTCTAACGCTCGGTATGCCACAGGTTTCGGCTTCAAATACCGGTTGTGCGATGGATATTTGTTGTGGTTCGGAATCCACTTTAAACCGTAGGACCTAGACTCACATGAGCATAGAGCGTCACAGAGCCCAATCAGACTTCTTCTCACCAGCATCATTCCCAAACTATAAAGGGACAAGTCAGCTATAAGCACAGTTATGTGGTGTGGTGTAGTAGTAAAATTAGGCTCCTGACTAATTAGCCTAAAGTGTGCAAAAAATGGCCGTAGAGCGACAAACCAAACCAAACCAAACCTAATCTCTGCTCAATTTACTATTTCAGCATATATATACTTATACAAATATTCAATCTCTTTGTAAAAGAGCTTTTCTAGTGGAGCTTTCATAAGAGACAAATAAGGATGAATTGTAAGGCTGATATTTGTCATCACTGAAAGTAAGTTTCCAGAGTTAAGCTGCCTGATGGCCAATTGGCTAGTGCTCTGGCCATTGGTACAGGAGATTTCAGGTTCGAGTCCAACAGTGGCATGGGGATTTGTTAGTGGTTCGTGTTCGTACAGCGTTGTCTTGAGGTTTAGTCAATCTTCAGCTCTAATTTTTCCTCTCTAAAAAAAGGCATAAGCAGCATATTACCAGCATATTAGCCATGGATGTCGTTTGCGACGGTGTCCCTTGGACCTAGTGTATGCCTTTTTGGACTAGGATGATTAATAAGAACAACAGAACTTATTAAAACTGTGTATTTAAAAGCTACTCGGAAAGTGGAATGATTAATTGTTTATCCACGTGTTGGAAGTATGAAGTAACATTCGATTGACTTCTGTGACTGAATTTAGGTGTTTTAAACTTGAAACATGTACTCCTAGCAATACTGTCTGTGCATGGATAGTGTGTAGAATAAATTTCGGTTTTAGTTTTAACATTTTTTTAATACTTATGAATAGGCCTGATGGCTGAATGATTAGCCATCAGGCCTATTCATAACTGTATTATACCAGGAATGTCTCTGGTGCTCGATACCACAGGATTCGGGTTCGAGCGGAGCCATGGATGCTTGTAGTGGTTGAGTATCCACTTTAAAAGTTTGAACAAAATGAAAAACAATTTGAACTTGATTTTAAAAACGTTTTATGTTCATTCGAAAGATTTCAAATACATGCCATTTTTTAATAACCTTTCTGTCACATTCTTAAATTCCTCCAAAGCTTTTAGGGTTGATGTACATCATCTTCTGCCCAACTTAATCCATCACTGCATTCTCCCCAATGACGATATTTTACTTCAGTTACAGTGTAACAGCAGCAAAAGCCGTGTCATTTGTTGTCCCAACAGAATAAAAGGCCACCAGAAGGATCTTTTCATTCTCTGTAAACAGCGAGCATTGTTAACTGCATCCGTAAATGGGGCATTCACGGCGCGATAATTTCGGACAATGAGCGAAGAGAGTTTATTCGTGGAACAAATTTATAAAGTGTCTGCGTGCGCGGATTCAATTCAAAATGCTGCACATCAGACGTCGCTTCGACCCCTCCGTGGAACATGGAACGAACAAAAGTGTCTGGGGGCTCTTAAAATCGAATTCCCGCCATTCGGTAGGAAAGTGTCGTTCCTCATCGACTGCTTTTGTTCTTTCATTCGGTGGGAAAAGGGATGGTGTAATTAAAGGCAGACATCGCGTCGAGCGTTTGGAAATGAGTAATTAAATGCTTTTCAAGGGTAGAAGCTCTGCGAAAGCAGAAAGCTTCTACCCTTTAGCTAAGCTACCCTTTAACCTTTAGCTTTTACTTTAAGCAGCTTTGAATTAGACGAATCTAGAAAACAGACGAAAGGTGAGAGCTTCCGCCGAATATACCTGATTTCTAGTTTTCATTAGTCAGGCATTATGTGAAGCATTGCCCTAAATACAATGCGATTATACAATCGTTTTCTTATAATAAAACGTCAATTTTTTTCTTATAATAAAAGGTAGAACTTATTAAGTGACCTGAATGGCCGAGTGACTAGTGCTCCGACACTCGGTTCGCCACAGTTTCGGATTCGAGTCCCGACGGTACCATGGACGTTTATAGTGGTTCTGAAACCACTTTAAAACCGTAGGTCTCGATGTAATAGGTCATAGAGCAATGTGGGGATACTGTTACTAGAGTCTGTAGCGTATATTCAAGCTACACATGTCCCCTGGGTAGTGCTAAATGAGTAAAAGCACACAACATACATTCTTCAAGGCTAGTTTGTATTGGGCTGCTCACATGGAAATGGTTAATACGATCCAGTCCTCGACGTAATTAAAAAAAAGGAATTCTCTTATCTAAGCTCAATTTATTATTTCAGCGTATACAATTGTGTATATAAAAGTCTCGTTGTAAAAGAGTGTACAAATCTAACAAGTAGTATAAAAAAATGTTTTTAAATTAATTTCCACTTTTTTTCCCCTATATTGCAGAAAGGTCTTTTTACAAATTAAGTTGAAATTTTCCTTTTACATCTGGCGCCATCTATTATTAGATACATGCAACTAAAATCTAAAAAACTAAATTTAATTAGTGAATTAATATTTGAAAAAACTGTATTAACATCGTCATCCACTACAAGTTCAAAAAAATTGCATTTGAACTTGAGTGGATGGAATTGCATATTTTATTAACGATTGAAAATTTGAACACGATATATATATATAGGGAGAGTGTGAACTAATAGTAGGAATTGAAACACAATGCGACGCAAAAATTATGTCTACCTTCAATCACTTCCGGAACATCTGTACTCACTTTAATATTTCAGCGTATACAATTATACAAATAATCAGTCTCATTGTAAAAGAGCTTATTCTAGTTACTCTTTCATAAGAGAATAATACAGATGAATTTTAAAACAGATATTTGTCATTACTTTCAAAGTAAAGGAAGATTCCAGCAGTTAACTACAATCTGAACCAGATGAAAAACTATTTGAACTTGATTTTAAAAACATTTTTATACTGATTCGACAGATTTCAAATAAAATACATGCAATTTTTTGTAACATTTCTTTCCTACTAGTATTCTTAAATCCCCTTGCAAAGCTTTTAGGGTTGCCGCAGATCATCTTCTAACTTAATCCATCACTGCGTTCTCCCCAACGACGATATTTTAATTCAATTACAGTGTAAAAGCCGCAGCGTCATTGTCATTTGTTATGCCATCAGAATAAAAAAAGGCCAGCGAGAGAAGCATCTTTTCATTCTCTGTAAACAGAGAGCATTGTTAACTGCATCCGTAACTGGAGTATTCACGGCGCGATGATTCCGGACAATGAGCGAAGAGAGTTTATTCGTGGAACACATTTATAAAGTGTGTGCATGGATTCAATTCAAATACTGCACGTCAGACGTCGCGTCGACCCCCTCCGTGGAACGGGAACGAACAAAAGTGTCGGAAGGGGGGCTCTTAAAATCGAATTCCCGCCATTCGGTTGGAAAGTGTCGTTCCTCATCATCAGCTTTTGTTTCTTTCAATCGGTGGGAAAATGGAGTGTGTAATTAAAAGCAGACATCGCGTCGAGCGTTGGAAATGAGCAATTAAATGCTTTTCAAGGACTAGATACTCTGCGAAAGCAGGTGGAAGCAACTTTGAATTAGACGAGTCTAGAAAACCGACGAAAGGTGATAGCTTCAGTTGAAATTACCTGATTTCTAGTTTTCAGTCGTCTGACAATATGTAAAACATTGTCCCAAGTTTGCGACATTTACAATTAGGAATTTACAAACTTTTCTACCATTGAAAAGGCGATAACGCAGTGATGAACTTGGAGATCATTCTCATTTGTAGTTACTTTTTTCATCTTTTAATCTGTAATCCTTTTTTTTTCATAATAGAAGATAGAACTTAATAAAACAGTGCATTTAAATTATGGAAGGAATGTGGAAATGGACTGTTACTGGAATGTAATATTATTATGCTGGAATTGAATGTTATTAGGACTCAATCCCGCAAAAAAATCAGTTAGTAATAAATGAGGTTTCACTTTTTGTTGAAGTTTAGGAAATATGTAGGAACATTCACTTCTCTGACTGAATTTAAATACTTTAATGTTAGAGCATGGGGCCTTATGGCCGAATGAAAAGCTCCAGCGTTAAGTGACACAGGTTTCTTGTTCTAGTCGCAGCGGTATCAAGAATATTTCTAGTGATCTGGAATCCACTTTAAACAATAGGTTCCTGTCTAATATGACTGTTGGAGTAGGGCTGACAACCCAACCCTGTAAAATTTAAATATCTCCTATCTCAAAATCTGCCAGTAGGCAGACGACCTTTGTCCACCATTGGGTTGTTGCGCCAATGAAGACTACAACAACAATGAGAGCAACACTATTTGTGAACTGATAGGGTTTAGAAAAAATTCCGCTTAAATGGTTTTAGTATTAACAGTTTTTTTATATAATTTTGAGTATAACCATAACAAGAATGGAAGGAGATATCTCACTTGCTGAGAACCCAGTCAGTTCTGAAAAACTTGAAGCAGAAAAAAAAAAATTTTTGCTTTCCTTTACCTTCACATACACTAGGACACTAGCACGTCCTAATCTCTGGACTAGTGGAGTCGCATTGGAATATAGTCAAGCAAAGCCGAACCGTAAGCTCCGAGTCAGTGGTAGGATTGAAAGATTGAAGGAAAGGGCAACAATACCTGCTCTTTCTTTCAATGTATTCTAGACTTACCGCTGTACTGTGAATGCTCCGTGGGTAACAACCAAATAGTTTCAATTATCAAACAACCCAATTAAATCATACAACTATCAAATGAAATAGTACCCCAAGTCATAACTCCTGGTTGATGGTTCTGTGGTGGGCAACAGTAGGTTTAGTATCCCACCACTTTCCTGGACGTCTTCGCCGGTTACGGGGCTCAATTCAAAGGGAGACATATTGCCGGAAATGGTTCTATTACAATTAGTGACATTCTAGTCCAAGAGATACCACTGCAACCAGGTTTCTCGTGTAATTGGCAAGAAGTCAGATTGCGCAGATGTCAACGTGATCATATCTTAGATCTCGTTCTCTGAATCGCCTTTAAGATGTTCGTGCGAACCCTGATGTACCAGTTACATTAGGAATCGTTTGTAATAATGGTGAATTTTGATGTGAGAATAACTCCTTCAATTGATCTTCCTCTCGTTGCACTGTTATCTTTATGATGCGTTCTGTCGCGGATATCATTCCTGCCAAATTCGTCACATGGTGGCTAACTCCAACCAGGGCCGGATTTAGATGAAAAGAGGCCCTATGCTATTCCACTTATGAGGACCTTTCACATCCCATTTTTAAGTTTGTAAATTAAATAGATATTGAAATACACGCCAAATACACGATATAATAAAAAAGACACGTCAATATTTTCCATAGCAATCAGTGAACGTATGAACTATACTTTGGTGCAATCTAGTATATACAAACGAACAGACCCAAGAGCCGAAAGCGTTGATCTTAACCAATACATTTTTATGTTTGTTTATTAGTTATATGTGTAGAATTTCTCCTTATTTTCGATTCAGTGTTTTAATGATTACTGTTTTTAGAATAGTGTCATTCTAATTTTGCTAACAATTTGAAAGTGGTCCCCTCTTGATCTTGAGGCCCTAGGATGAAGCCTAGTTAGCCTATAGGAAAATCGGGCCCTGACTCCAACCCAGATGTCAAGTGATCTTACTTTAAGCTCATTGTAAGGTCTCTCTTAATAGACGAAAGTTGATCGTGTTGTACGTGAGCACGTATGCAAGGCATTATTATAGTCAAAATGACAAAATGACGAAATAAAATGCGAATGGAAGTTATGACTTAGAATTGAAATTTTCCCTTTTGTTTACGAATTTTTTTTTCGTAGATCCAATTCATCTGTAGTGTTGCCTATGTTTGATTTCTTTATTCCCGGGGGAGGAGGGGGGGATGAAATACAATTTAGTGAGCCTTGATAATGTTTGAGGTTATTCGACAGTGCCCCCTACACAATAATTCGTAGCTCAAGAGAATTTGTCAGGGTGTACTATTTCTGGCTGCTGCTCAGAGACATCCTCATTTTGGAATCACAGATAATATAAAAAGGATAATGTCGCTTAAATGCTATGTTTGATGATATCTTGTAGCAATTGGAGGTGACTGCCTTGCTAATATTACTTCATAGAACACATGTCCCACTGTCGTGGGGCTGCCATCCACCCTCTCAATGAATGAGACATCAATAGGAAAGGAATCTAACAATGATTTTAGATTTTTTTTTTTTTTTTTTTTACTCTTGTTTGGTACAAATTGTTATTCTATTGCATTTCTTACATTACATCATGTATTTGAATTTTATTGAGAGAATTATCTCAGATTCTTGGTGTATAATTTTAAATTTAAGTATTAAGTGCCTATAAATTTTGTTGCAAGTTATTTTTTTGTGTGTGTGTGTTTTGTCATTTTATTTCAGTATTCACTAGTGTGCAATTTTTTAATGTGTGTGAAATATTTTCCACGTATAGAATAAAAGGAAAATAAAAAAAAAAAGAAAAGAGAGGAATAGGAAAAGAGAAGAAAAGAAAAGGGTTTTAAAATGCGAACATCTTGCGTCATTTTCAAACAGATTCAGTTCTTGTTTGGGATGTTGTTGTTTGACTTCCGGCTTGGTCAGGGTAAAAGATGGCTGACCCCATGAAGTGCAAATCATAGCCTCAGGCCTCGTTCTCCCCGGATGGAACCTGGATCTCGATCAATCGAGGCCTAGTTGGACGTCAGCTATGACGCGGTCAGAGCTCGCGCTTATAAGCGGTGGTGGAGGGAGATGAGGGGCTTTTTGACGGAGACTGGAGAAAGGAGACGTAGAAACGGAAATCTCGGGAATGGTAAAAAAAAAAAAAAGGTAGCTGCTGCGTCGATGTGATCAATTCTGCTGAAAGACAATTGCCTGTCAGAGATTGATAAATCACAGGAGCAAGGGAGACAGCTATAAGGTAAAAGCTGTTACCGTTGATGTCGTTATTATTATTTTGAGACTTGCCGTTGCAGACGTGATTTTGCAGGCTAGATACCACGTGCGGATAACAAGAAGTGACGAGTATTCATTTGAATGTTTTTGTTTTTAATAATTTTTTTCTTTTCCTTTGAATCTTATTTTTGAAAGATTCAACTTTCTTCTTAAGGACAGAGAACGATAGTGAGAGTTAACTCTCATGTGATATTCTGAAGGTAAACTGAAGGTAAATTTTGCTAAGAATACTTCTCATTATTTGCTTAAATTTTTGTTAATTTCAAACCAGAGGTTCTTAAGCAAGGAGAGACCCGACAAATTAATGGTGTAATTTTGTTCCGTGGACGTGAATGAGAAAAAAAATCACACATATATATATATATTTACATTATTCTCTAATTAAAGCTGGAGTATACATTAGGTGTGCAATAAATTATTTACGAAGAATTATCGATAGAAATAATAATATTTTTCTCATATAATATAACAATTTAATCGTCAGAATTTTCAGTAAAATACCATTCTTGTTGGCAAATTTTAATAGTAAAAGTTGAAATGATCTGTATAATATATTTGCATTTTATTATTATTATTAAATCTGACTAATAAAAAGTACAAGCATGATTACATCATATTGTTTCTGAAATGTTTTTACTGTATCAGAACTACTTTAATTCTAGTTTACGCATTCGAAATTATTTACTCTGATAGTGCTTGCATAGTATCTTTCATTTTACT
The DNA here is from genome assembly GCA_021605095.1 of Caerostris extrusa. Classification (NCBI taxonomy): domain Eukaryota; kingdom Metazoa; phylum Arthropoda; class Arachnida; order Araneae; family Araneidae; genus Caerostris; species Caerostris extrusa. The sequence goes on from BPLR01005923.1 coordinate 67,089, forward strand.
GGTAGAATTATTCGGAGGGTAGATAAAAAGTCTTAAACTGTTTAAGATTAAAGAAGCAGCATTTCTGCTTCGCTATTCATCTGTGATTTATTGGCTTTTTTTGCATTCCGAAGCGATTAACATTCTTTAACCCTCCCCGTAAGGAATGTTAATCGCTTTGTTTTCTCATTTCAGAACAAACCGCGTGTACAATTTATAGGCAACCTGTTGCTCCATTTTACTGTTTTTCATGTTTGTTACTTTAATGTCAAAAGAGTTGAAGTATATATCAATATACATATGTAACACCGGTGATTCAATAAGAAAACTTCTTTACGGGAAATGTCGTTATGCCGATGTTATGTATGCCCTTCATATCGAAGGATCATTTAATATGACAAACATTCGTTATCAAAATTAAGTGGAAAGAAAGAATTACAAAAGAATAACCGTTTTTAAGTGTTTTTCTGTTACTTTAATATAAAACAGGACTTGAATGTTTATGTTAAACATATGTTGAACGTAGGTGATTCTATAAGGAAACTTCCTGACGGGAAATGTCGTTTTGTTGATGTTAGTTATATGAATGTGACAAACATTCGTTATAGAAATTAAGTGGTAAGGAAGAATTATAAGGGGATAACGGTTTACAAGTGTTTTGTTTGTTACTTTAATGTAAAAAGGAGAGTTGAAGTATATATGTTAAACATATGTTGTACATAGGTGATCGTATGCCGTCCATATCAAAATATCAGTTAATTTGACAAACATTCGTTATTAAAATTAAGAGGAAAGGAAAAATTAAACTAAAGAAAGATTTGATGAGGCCCATTTGGGTATATTTGAACGGAAGATTTTAAGGGCTATTCTTGGAGGTGTTAATAAAATTTATAAATGCTATACAGATCCAAGTTTTATAAAATTTATTAAGATCAATAGATTAAACTGGGCTGCTCATGTATTTAGATTGAAGGATTTAAACCCTGTAAAAAAGTATAATTTTGTAAAAGCCACAGGGACGAAGAGGAAGAGAACGACTCATGTTGCAATGGACAGACACAGCTGAAGAAAGATTTTTCTGCACTGAAGTCTAAGAATTGGAAGACTATTGTCACCCAGAAAAAATGCATGAAAATCTCTTCTAAGGAAGGCTTTGGCCCTATGGGTTGTCGTGCTAATGATGATGATGATTATAAGTGATTCTATAAAGAAATTTCTTTACTGGCAACGTCGTTATGTTGATCGTATATCCTTCATATGGAAGGATCAGTTAATATGGCAAACATTCGTTATTAAAATTAAGTGCAAAGGAATAATTACAAAAAGGATAACAGTTTGTAAGTGTTTTGATCAGAGATTCAGATGAAAAATCTATAAAAATTCATTCTCAAGAGTTATCTTGTAACTTTTTTAAGGTTCCCAATTGAATTTCAAAGCCATTCAATGTTAATCGCTTTGTAGCTTGCTTTCTTCTCTCGGAACAAACCTCGTCTTCAATTTATAAGCAACCTGTTGGTCCATTTTACTGTTTTTCATGTTTATTACTTTAATGTAAAAACGGGAGTTGAAATATCTATCAATGTATGTTAAACACAGGCGATTCTACAAGGAAACTTCTTTACTGGCATTGTCGTTACGTCGAGCATGCCCTCCATATCAAAGGAGTAGCCTGATGACCAATTGGCTAGTGCTCTGGCTAGCGCTCTATTCAGGCTTCAGCTTCGAATCCTGGTGGTGGTAGGGATGTTTGTTAGTGGTTCGCAATCCTCGAAAACAAACCAATCGAAATCCATATCAAAGCAGCATTTAATATGGCAAGCATTCCTTATAGAAATTAAGTGGAAAGGAAGAATTACAAAAGGATAACTGTTTCAGATGAATCAGATGAAAAATCTATAAAAATTCTTTTCCAGAGGTTATCTTGTATTTTTTAAAGTTCCCAATTGAATTTCAAAGCCATTCATCCGAAAACAGATCGTGGCGAGATACAGTTATCTGGCGAACTGCGGTCCGGTCGAAATAAATTCGGAAAAACATATTTTTCTCTCAGCAGGAGGGATGGGGTGGTAGAGAGGAGAAAATCCAAAGCGAACTTCTTCGAAAAAGAAGCATTTAGAAGCAGAAGATATCGAACAAATGAAAAACCGTATCGAAAGTTATTTCTTGTCAGGAGCCGAAGGAAGAGGGAGAAAGAAATGATGAGTTGTATGGGCGAAGAAAAAGTTCTTTCTGTGCAGATATCAGTTCCCCCCCTACCCCTGAGCAGATAAAAGATAAAAATGGCTGCCGGGAGATCGCAGGGACACAGATAATGTCAATATGGGAGCCAGGAAAGAAAGCCCCGCAGTTGGAATGAAAGAGGGAGGTTGCAATGGAGAGACATTCGATCGCAGCCCTTCTGCCAAAACATGACTCGTATCAACCTAATCGTGTTTCAATAAGTTTCAGTAGCGTGGTGCGAGTGTTCTCTGGATGAAAAAAAATTTTTCTTTCCCTCCTGCAGTTTTTGAGGGAAAAATTGGCGGATGGGCAAAATATTAAATGCCTGAGTTGACAGCTTATTTGACGTGTGCTGCTTTTCAGTCGTCTTACATTGCAGACATTATGGCCAAGGATTTTTCAACTGCACAAAGATGTTTCAATTGTTTAGTAGACAAATCGTTTCTTCAGTAAAATAAATAAATAGTTTCGTTTAAATAGATTATAGGTTTTTGACTGATGTTACATGGTTTTGTAAAGAGGTTTTCCACGAAAGAGGGGAAGGCAGATAGGTAGGCGGCTTTTAGAAAAGTTTCTTTCAATTTACCAGAATAGTACTCCATGTTAACTTTTATTTAAGAACCAATTGCCAGACTCATGGCCCAGTAGCAACGTGTTAAACTAGTGTGCAAGAGAGCTGAGCTGCGAAACCGCTGGCGTCATTGTTGTAGTCACTATTTTCAGAAACGTGATGATGGTGCAGGGTGGATATTTTCCCTGCTTTCTCCCATAAGACACGCCAATGCAACTTACCACTTTTACCATTTAGTTGATTACTACATTGCAACTTACCACTTAATTACCACTTCAAAACATAGATCAATAGTGAAATAGAGTGCATACTCCTATTCTAAACGAACAGAAATTTGAGGCAAACAGGTCCAAACAGACAATTTTTGTACTAGAGTTGGCGTCCTATCGCTACTTGGCTTCTTTTCCCTGCGCGCATTTATATAGAAAACGGGAACATGTTACGAACCTCATCCGAAAATTTCGTTGCATGCTTGAAATGTTTCTTCTCAAGTCATACATTTATTGAACTATGAGCTAACTGAAGATGAATAGATAAAAAAAAAATATTATATTGTTTACAACTCCTATCATTTTGTATGAAATGTTTAGGAAAAGTTCATATATTTTTGTAGTTCGTAAAAATTTTATTTTTGAATCATTTTGGGGTGAAAATATTACGCAAGGTAATTTTTCAGTAATGTTTTTCGGGATTGGGAGGTTATTACACAATAAAACTGATTAATAGAATATAAATGCGTATATTTAGAAATCTTAAATTTACATTTATTAAGAGCTAAAAAAAATGAATCCTTTCTTTTGAAAATCGTCGTAGAATAGATAATAGATTATTTTCTTCCTTCGCACAAACAGAATATCCAACAGTAAAGACTGCTACGAAAAATCTCCAAATTAACATCGCATATATTAAACTACAGAAAGCATGCCTAAAACTAATTGTAAATTATTGCAGTATATTTCATAATCTAATATAAGCTTATTTTCTCTCTGTAACTCCAATAAACATATCGAACTGCCACGTACAAATAAATGGCAGTGATCAGAAAAGTGGCTAGCTCTAAGTCCTCCCTCCTCAATACCCGTCAGTGGGTTGGTTCACATTATATAGCTAGTCCCGTACAAATAAATGACAGTAACCAGTTACATTCAAATTTATGGCAAGTGACCACGAAAGTGGCCTACCATCGCCTTACTCCTGACAGAACACAGTGACGATTATAAAAGCCACAAGAGGTATAAAGCCAAGATGGGCCTGATGGCCGAGTGGCTGGCGCTCGGTACCACAGGTATCAGGTTCAAATACCGGCGTTGCCATGGATGTTTGTAGTGGTTCGGAATCCACTTTAAACCGTAGGTCCCGGTCCTAACAGGATCGTAGAGCGTTGCGGGGGCATTGTTACTCAGCGTCCGTGGCTTATCTTCAAGTTGCACGCGCTCCCTGGGTAATGCGAATGACATCTGTACAACCCTTATGGCATAAAAAGATCACGGTCTATTTTCCAGCTGCATTAGAAAAAAAAATTTATATGAGATCGCAGAGAGTGAAACCATTTGCTCAAACACATGCTAGAAACCCATTTAAAGGAACCATAAATGAAAGATCCAATAAGGATTAGGGATAGTAGGTAGAAGTCTTGGTCTTCTAAAGTTGGTTGTTCTGCAGGTGGAAACTCTTTTCTTTTAAAATGATTGAATTTGATGCCATATTATTTATAAATTTTGAAAAGGCAGCGCCATCCAGTCTGTACATCATATACATAAGAACAAAGGAAAGGAGTAAATCTACAATGTCCTGTTAAGCAAGTTCTCTTATGGCTTAGGAATCCTCTCTACTGCCTGCGAAAAGCCTGATACACTCCCCTCTGTCTGGACTCTGTAGGTCCGGTCTGTTTAGCCTAAATTGTGCACAAAATGACCGTAGAGTGACGAACCAAACCTCTGTCTGGACTACTTCACTGGGCTGTTGACTCTATCTCTCCAACTATCTTCAAAGCCGAGTCCAGACGAGAAAGAGAGTAGTTCTCGCTCGTCTGACAGCGCGATATCTCACGTTATCTCACGCTGTGAGTGATAGCTGGTCGAAAATGGAGCCAGCGAGAAATCCCTTTGATGTGCGAGAAAAATTGATTCTGGTTGGAGCTCATTTCGAAGATTCTCTCTACACTGAGACAAACCAATTTATAACTGGCTCCTGTATCTCGTCCTTAACTCTAATTTACTTTTTTGGATAGATGGATGGATTTTGTTTTTGAAGCTTCCTGTACACGAAGGGTCTCATCTCCTGTACAGCTATGACTATAATGTCTCTGAGTTTCTCCCTATATACGAAAACAGATTCCACCGACAGTCTTCCCTGAAACTTTTTTGAAAGAATGATCAACTATTCATGGTCTCTCCCCAGAAGGTCTACCTGACGGATCCATTATTTCCAAGAAAATGTTCTTGTAGTTTTCCCAAGGAAGGTAGGGTTGCCCCTTGTAGTTTATCTGCTGTATAATTCCCACAGAAATGCATGGCTTGGTCGATATGAAATCAAACGTTACTGCTACCTCCTGCTTACTACTGCTACTTTAGCTAAACTTTACTGCTACTTACTAAACTTGCGTACTGTTAACCTCTAATGCTCCTACCCTCAAATTTCAAACATTTGTCTCCCATCATCTTTTTGCCGACCAAGAAAGAGGATAAATTACTGAATTACATAGAAACAACAATCCAAATAAAAATCTTATATTTTTATTATAGAAAGATATAGACTATATTTATATTTTTTTTACAGAAAGATGACATGGATCTTAAGAAAATATAAATTTCTAATATTTTCTTTTCAGACATGATAAGTGATTTTAGTTTCTTCCTTTTGGGTGGGAAATCGTTTTTGTTTTTTAAAAGAGCTGTTATTATAAATTCTTATGAAAATAATTTCAAATACTAAATCTATGTTTACACGCTTGCTGATCATGCTATGCTAGGATTTGATACTATTCTAATGCAAAGCCATGAGGTCAAAAATATATATTTGAAAATGAATAAATAAATTTTAAATCAATTATGTTGTTAATAATAAGACACAAATGCAATCGTTTTTTTAATTTATAAAGTTTTCCATTTTTAGATAAAATAAATTTCATTTTCAACTCGCCATGAGCTTAATTTTTTCTTTCCCTTTCAAACGAGCAATTATCCTTTACTATTTCTTGAGTCCTATGACCATACAGCCTTGAGTCCATATGACTGACATATAGTTATCTCCGTGAGTAGACTATGAGTCCTATATATCCTATAGACATATAGGTATCTCCGTTAGTCCTATAGATATATCCTATAGACATTATCTCCGGGAGTCCTATGATATATCCGTGTATCTCGGGAGTCCTATGATATATCCTATGACATATATCCTATAGACATATAGGTATCTCCGGGAGTCCTATGATATATCCTATAGACATATAGGTATCTCCGTTAGTCCTATGATATATCCTATAGACATTATAAGTATCTCCGTGAGTCCTATGATATATCCTAGGTAGACTATAGACATAAGGTATCTCCATGAGTCCTATGATATAGGTATCTCCTATGATATATACATATAGGTATCTCCGGGAGTCCTATGAGTCCTATGATATATCCTATAGACATATAGGTATCTCCGTTAGTGCTATGATATATCCTATAGAGTCCTATATACATTATAAGTATTATATAGTAGGTATCTCCGGGAGTCCTATGATATATCCTATAGACATATAGGTATCTCCGTGAGTCCTATGATATATTCTATAGACATATAGGTCTTGAGTCCTATGATATACCTATGACAATATATATCCTATAGACATATAGTCTTGAGTCCTGGATATACTATTTAGGTATCTCCTATAACTATATTGTTAGTCCTGAGACAATATAGTCTAGTCTTTCCTGGACTTTTCATCTGTATATGAAAACCAATTCCTCCGGCAGTCTACCATGAAACTCTTTTGAATGAATAACCAATTGACCTAGGTCATTTGTCTGCCTGATTCATCCAGCGTTTTCAATGAAACGCCCTTGTTGTTTTCAAGCAATGTTCTTCTTTTCCAAGGTTTTAACTGCTATATAAATTATGTAGAAATGCATGGTTCGGTCGATATGAAACCCATCCTTACTGCTCTCTATCCTCAAATTTCAAACATTTGTCTCCTATCATCGCTTTGCCAACCAAGAAATAAGATTAGTTAATGAGTTACATCAGGAACAATAATAAAAATAAAAATAAATGGATCATATTTTCTTTTGAGATTTAATAAGCTTTTTTTTTTCATCTTTTTCTTGGGTGGGGGGATTACTTTTGTTCGTCAAAAGACTTGAATATTAGAAATGCTCACGAAAACAATTTAAAATACTAAATTTATATATTCACGCATGCTGATCATGTTTAGGATTTGATGCTGTTCTAATGCCAAGCCATGAGGTCAAAATTATATAATTTGCAAATAAAAAAAAAAAAAACTTGAAATCGATTATGTTATTAATAAGATGACATCGCTTTTTTTTTTTTAATTCAGAAAAGTTTTCCATTTTTAGATAAAATAAATTTCATTTTCAACTCGCCATGAGCCCATCTTTTTCCTTCTTTCTTTCTCTTTCAAACGAAGCCATTTTCCCTGGACTATTTGGCAAAGTATCGGTAACTTCATAACAAAGGAAAAATCATTTCTTTTAAAAAGTGGCTCTTTAAAACGGAGAGGTCGCGTGCTGTCTTCTCGGATGCTTGAGAAGTGGAACATCTGGTGTCCGCATTTAAGGGACCGATCTGTGCAAACGAATTTTTTTGTTCTGGAAGGGAGATGTAAGGAGGCTGTTCTTATTTTTTTTTTAAAGTTTCTGCCATGTTTCTTTAACGACCGATTTCCTTAAGCAATCATGCCTCCTCTATTGATTTCCATTGTGTTTGTACACCTGCAGCTAGAAAAATTGCGTGCAATTTTCAGTTACATTCGGTTTTCGATTTTACGTGAAACAAAAACCTTTCGTAAAAATCTCTCCAAAGACCCTTCGTTTCTCATTAATACAGTGGTCAGAAATATCTTTCTTTTTTGCAGTAAAGCATTTTCCCAACACACACTCCCAACGACTCAATTGTTTCAAGACCTCAATTATAGAATGTCTCAATAGAAATGTGAAGAGTTGGATGAATGATTTTTGAATTAAAAAAATAGTTGCCCCTCACTTGCTTGATAGCCAATTGGTAGTGCTTTGGCCTTTGGTGCTTCAGGTGTGAATCCTAGAAGTGGCATGGATGTTTGAGTATTTCGGAATCCACGTTAAACTTAGGTTGCGGTCTAATTAGCTAAACTGTGCACAGAATGGTCGTAGAGGACAAACTTGGTGGACGATTAGCATCATAGGGGGGATTGGAGGATAATATAAATGACAGTTTGAAAATACAATTATTTTTACAATTACGATATCACATTAAATTCAGTTTTAGAAAATAAGCAAAAAGTATAAATATTCTCGGTTTACTTTCATATAGTTATGGCGTCCACAGCAAATAATTTTAAGAAGGGCACTTAATAAGATTCAACTCGCACATGTTCCACAATAGACCATTCAAACATTATTAACTATTCTCAAATTTGGTCTCCTTTTCAATTTTCCTCACTTCATCCACATACTTAGGGCTACATATAGGTATGGCAATATCGGTTCAATACCGGTATTCGGTACTTTTTAGATCTTAATACATGGATACCGGTTTTAATACCGGTATTAGAAATTTTAGAAAAGAAAGAAAACATAGGTTTTTATTTTTTTTTTAAATTTATTTGCCAATTTTATTAGAGAATGTAAATATCACAAAAAATGTGCAATTTATAAACTATGACAGTATATAAAGAATCGCAGAAAAGTAAAGAAACATGTTATTTATTTAAATCACAAAAGAGTGTAAATATCACTATTCAGTCTGTGGTATTATTACAAATTTTTGAAATGTGATCTTAAAAAATATAATGCATCAATTGTACTATCATTAAGTCTGGAACATAATTTTGTGCAAAAATTGCCAGCTGTCGAAAACGCTCTTTCAGCATCTACTCTAGTGGATCGAAATGTTAGCAATGAGCGATAAACTTTTTTCCAAATATTTGCCTCTAAATCCCTTATCTACAAATAAATCTGTATTTTCGTCGGTTTGTTTTGGATATAGCCGATTTCTGTATTGTATTTTGGTTTGTTGAAAATTTTTAGTTACCCTCAATTCTAATTTACTCATGAGTATATGTATAAAAAAACTGAAAAATATTTTGAATTCTAAAGCATGATATGCAAGTACAATGTGAATAACAAACTCACCAATTTAAAATCTATCGAAATATTACACACTTTCTTCAGAATTACAACCTTGTTTTCACAGATAAGAATTTCTAGTTTTCAGATAAGAATTCTTTCACAGTTAAGAATTCTAAATTTCTAGTAAATACCGAAAAAACGGTATTTAAACTTGTGAATACCGGTATTACAAAATTGTACAAATGGCGCAAAATACCGGTATTCGGTATCCGGTATACCGGTATTGCAATCCCTAGCTAGAGAGTATTAGCTATCTAATGTGCTAATGTGGACCAGCCCTCTGACGAGTGTTGAGGGAGGACAGAACCTTCGAGAGGACTTAGAGAATAGAGCAAAATGATTGAGGTAGCCAATTTGGAGCAAACATATTCCCTGCATCAGGGGTCTCCAACCTACGTCCCGCGGGCTAAATCTGACCCGCGATAGCGAAAATAGCTTATTGTTGCTGTAATAAGTTGGATAAAAAAAATACAGAATGATAATAACTCGGTTTTATTTACTTGCTAGGTAAAGCTTAATGACAAGCATAATACGCAGAAAATGTAACTTAAGAATAACAACTAACTGGAAATTAAAGATAATGGCAGAAAAATTAAAACGGTTTTGGCCCTTGGTACTTACTGGAGTAAACAGTATGGCCCTAAGACTGAAAGTTTGGAGACCCCTCCTCTACGTGATCATACATTTCACTTGAATTTTACAATCGTCATTGTGTATTGTTACTAGTGAGGTGATGTCAGGCCACTTTCATGGACACTCGCCATTAATTTGTATGGGTCGGGTCACTTTCATGGTCACTGCCATGAAAGCAACCAGGCTTCATCAGTCTCTATTTTGAAATGATTCTCTAGCTTAGTAGTATCGATGTTGGCACATCGCAGTGGTTCCTCATGATATAAGCAGCCAGCGAATTAGCGTATGCTGATGATCTAATGTTACGTATCCCATTCCCAGCGGAAGGAAGTAAAAGAGACGCGTCAAGTTAAGTGATCGGAAACGCAATCAGCCAATTTAATCAGCACTAAATGGAGACATCCTAAGAGACCTATTATTGACCACTCATCTCCCGAGGCTCTAAGCCTTCCACCCCTTCCACCCGAGGGTTGTATTCCAAGGCAATTTCAATGAATGCAACGTGTAAAGGCATATGCAATCAGTGAAAATTTTAAAAACGAAATATTGATTTTAATCATTTCCTTCCTGATATTTAAAGAGACAACTTTTTTCCTCTTGATTATGCATTTAGTTACTTTCACATCGGCTGCTGTATTTCTTTTCATTCTTTTATGTTAAACCTCTTTCCTTCAGTCAGTGACCACCATTCATTGATGATCATCATTAGCAACAAATCGGTTGCCACTTAATGATGCTTTTTGATCTTTTCCTTTGCTTTAAAGAAAAAAGAGGACAATTCTCTTAGTAAATGAGCACTGTAAATAATGATTCAAAAAGAATTTAGTCCTTCTGTCTAGTAGAAATAGCAAAAATGAGACCAATGGGTTGAAAGAAAATTATTTCTACAGAAAAAAATTAAACTAAACTAAATCCTTTAGAGTTTATAAGTAAAAACTTTTAAACAAGCCATATGTATCATCCTTTTCATTTTAAACTCTTCATTGCGTAAGCAAAAATATATATCAGAAATGTATCTAACATGTTAGTTACATGTATTCATAATAATGGAAGATTTTGTTCCGGAGGTGCTGTTTTAGAAATCTAAGGAGACGTTAATGTAGCAACTTGGATATATGCGGATATACGGATATATATAGCTATAACGGATTCAAGAAGACGGCCACTTTCATTGTTCATGGGAAAACTTAACTATTTATTTAAAAGCCATATATATATAATATATATGTATACACTATGTGGAAGAAAGTGACGGGACACGACACTATAACGACGTAAACCCATATTTATTAAAATTAATGAAGGTAGTGCCTCCTTTGGCTGCGATCACAGCTGCAACCCTTCTGGGCATGCTTTCCACTAAATTAGCCATAGTGGCAAGAGGAATTTCCTTCAAATGTTTAACAGGAAGTTCCATAGTTCAGGCTTGCTTTTGGGGGAGTGGGGTAGGCCCTCAACCGATGGTCCAATTCGTCCCAGAGATATTCAATTTTGTTAAGATCAGGGCTGCTGCGCCGGCTACTCCATGCGTTTAACGTTGTTGTTCACATACCAATCAAGAGTCCTCCCTTGCAACATGGCATGTTGCGTTGTCGTCTTGATACCAGCAACATCCATACCGTACGTTGCCCACAAGGTAGGAAGGACATGATTATCGAGAATATCACAATATCTATCGACATTCATCGCATCATCAACCTTCACCAGTGGGCCAACCCCATCAATCCTCCTCCACCAAACTTTACAGTTGGGACGACACACTCAGGCAAAAGGCGTTCTCCTGGTAAACGCCATACGCAAACACGTCCATCGGCACGGAAAAGGGTAAATCGTGACTTGTCACTCCAAAGGACGCGTTTCCAGTCATCCAGAGTCCAGGATCAATGCGGTGGTCTTTGGACCATCGAAGGCGCGCTTTTTCTTGTTGGTTTTCGTAATCCAAGGCTTATGGGCCATCAAACGTCCAGTGTAACCTAACTTATGGGCCTCGATACGAAGAGTCTTGTCGAAACGGCCACACCTGTGGTTTGTCTAAGCTCATTAGCGATGTTATCCATGGATGTTTGACGGTTACTTCAGATCTCTACCGACACCCGCCGGTCCTGCTGGTGAGAACATGCAGGTCGTCCACTTCGGGGTTTGTTCTGACAGTGTCCTTTGCCTTGGCGACGCCCAGCAATGTGCTACAGTTGATTTTTGAGCAGTTACGGAGACGGGATATCTCCTAATTGACACCTTGGCAAGATTTCCAGCCAACACACTCTCGAACTCAGGAACATCTCTTCCCGTGGCAGCATCTTGACAAAAAAAACAACTCTAGTCGACTCCACAGGTATTTATAGGATATGGCTGACACATGATACCTATTATTGCGCATGTCAGCTGTATTGTCGACTTTTCTACTTTTCGAGGTGTCCCGTCACTTTCTTCCAGATAGTGTATAAGAGAGGAGAGAGAGAGAGAGAAAAGTCTGCTAATACAAATTAATATTTACAGAAATTATAAATTAACGATTTAAATTGATTCAAATGTGTAGTTCACTACAAAGGGCGGAGAGAGTTTCAGAGTTCTCCGAGTCAACGTCGAATCTAAACACGTCGTCTCTGACAGACGTTAATTATAACACGGCGTGGTACACAAAACCCAAGGGCTTACTTTGAAAATAGGTGGAAACTCCGGCCTGTTTAGTCACTTTTTGAGAGAAGAAAAAAAACAAAACTTCTTGTCGACTCGTAGCAGAACTCTCTTCTGTTCTTCAAAAGTTTCCTTTAATAAAATCCGTCAAGAGGGGGGCAGCAGTTTCTCTCTCTTCTCATTGGAATAGACATTTCAACGGCTTGTGGTCTGTCACCCAACATGATGGAACAACTCACGGTGTAGTCCATATTCGATCTGTTTCTACCTGTGCAGATCGAACAGAAATTCTCTGCTTTCATGGTGTGTCATTATCCATGACACTGATTTATCTGCTATCCGATTTGAGTGACAGATTATTCTCATTAGTACAAAAAACTAATTGCATGCATAAGTGTCCACAACACTGCTTATCTGCTGTCAAAGTTGAGTGACAGGTTGTTATTATACTTGTTAAGAAATATACATTCTCTCTCCTGGGAACGAAATGCTACAACTCTTCTGTGGGAAAATGCTACAAACTAATATGAAAACTTGCTTAAAACTTTATCTTTTTCGGCTCATCTTTTGATTTTTAATTTTGTTTCCTGAAAGCACATGCATTCCAATGGCATGACTGATGGATTTGGTTCACGTGTCACAATAGGTGAAGCAATGGAAATAGTTTCAAAAAGCTAAAACTTTTGATGTTCGAATGACAATCGTGAACTCTATGTATACCAAATACAAACTTCATATACTTAACAAAATGAACATTATTAAAACATTTTTAATCTTTTCCACTAAAACATTAATTGCATGTAATATAAATATCCACAACACAGTTTATCTGCTGGCAAATTTGGGTGATAGATTGTTTTTACGTAATATATATATATATACTCTCTCCTGGGAACGAAATTCTACAACTCTTTCTCGTGGGGAAAATGCTACATTATGTTTCGCCAAGACTCTCGAAAAATTAGCTTCTTGAAGTGAAATGCAAGTTGTTAAGAGGGAAAAAAATGCCGAGTACATGTAATATAAAAATTGGCATGAAACCTTTATTTGTGCAATTATCACATATGAAGCCAAAATATAAAAATCAGTTGAAATGAAAATACAATTTTTTCTTCCATTTCAAAATAAAAATTTACTTGATGTGATCATTATGTGTAGTTTTTATTTATTAAGGGATATTTGTTTGCTAATGAAAATATCTCGCAGCTTAAAATTATTGAAGTAACTAAAAAAACTTTTATTCAAAAGCTCCTCTCTTTCTAAAAGACGATGAAAATGATTGTGAAATTGTGTGACATTAAAAAAACTAATAATAATAAAAATAGCATTGAATCTTTAAATACACGCAAAAAATGTTTATTTATCCAAACACATTTGATGAACTTTTAATTAAAAGACATGTATTGTTGACATGTGTGCTCAATTATTGAGTATTATTTAACTAAATATATATATATATATATATATATGAACTTTTTACTTGTGGGGAATTTATATGCAAATAACCGCAATTTTTGTAGGCAAAATGAAAATTTTATTTTTCCGAAATTTAATTTGCCAAATAAACATATTTATTTATTTGTTTTCTAAGTTTTTTTTTCATTTTTTTTTTTTTTTATTTATTTATTTTTTTTTTGATAAATAATCCATAGGTTTTTGTAAAAGCTAAAAACATAACAAAAAGTTAAAAGCAAATAAAGCTATTATTTTATTTGCTATTTAACTTCGTTTATTTGCAAAAATAAAATTAACGCTATACATGTTAAAGTAATTTTTGTATTAAATTGCAACTGTTATTTAAATTAAAAACGTTTCTTTTCGTGAACATCACATTTTCAGAAATTTTTGAACTACATAAATCCAATTTATTTAAACATTTGTTTGCTTAATTTCAAACAGAAATATAAATTTAAGAATTTAAAATAAAACGTAACAAGGAAAAATGTTACAACTGTTATAAATTATCATTTATTAATCTTTCTAATTATTATTGTACACTGGTATCCAAAAAGTTAAACATAATTGATAATTATGTGAATGAAGGAGGAACTGTAAATCAGAATGGCGGGAAACGTGATATGCGAGTGTAAAATGGTTATAAAATAAGAAAACAAATCAAAAGAACGATAATAATTAATTTTATTATCAAAGTAGCAGTTTGAAAAGAAAACTGAGCATAGCAAGGGTTCACACTTTAAAGAAAAAATGAAGAAAACATTAAATAAAATACTGATGCTGCAGTTTAACAAGGCGTATTTTCACCTCTGACAGCCAGGCACGCTGCACAGCGATTTACCATACTTGCTGTGAGATGATGAATGAGTCGGGGCTCAAACGGCTCCAAGCTTCTTGGAGAGCGGAGATTGGTGGGTGCGAAAGGGCTGCAATTTGTCTCCCGAGCGTATCCCATACATGCTCGATAGGATTTAAATCAGGGGAATTCGCAGGCCACGAAATGAGCTGGATGTTTTCCGTTTCAAGGAAGTCATCAACCAGCACCGATCGGTGACATGGCGCATTATCATCCATGAATATGAAGTCAGGACCGACAGCACCTGGAAACAAGCGAACATAAGGCTCAAGAACTTCGTCTCTGTATCTTTGACCAGTCACAGACCCGTGTCAAAGAAATGGAGGTCTGTGCGGCCGTCCATCATGATGCCTAACCATACCATTACTCCCCCTTGATGGAAAATGGTGTCTTTCCGTTATGTTTCTTGGTTCAAAACGTGTTCCACGTTCTCTCCATATCGTTACCCAACGAGAATCACTACTCTGACTAAACCGGGACTCGTCCCTGAACATCACATTGGCCCACTCTCCCCACACATCAATGTTGATGTTTCAAACTCCAGTTCAAACGAGCGCGTTTATACGCAGACGTGAGGGGTCTTCTGGCATACAGGCCAGCATGATTGAGTCTCCTGTAAACAGTTTGTCTCGAAATTTGTATTCCTGTGGTGACTGCGAGCGCCGAACCCAGTGCTCTGGCAGTACTGCCCCTCTGACGTCGCGCACTTATTACCAGATATCGGTCTTGGCTAGGGGTTGTGACTCTTAGTCGACCTGATACTGGTTGTCGGGTAACATCTCCTGTTCTTTGAAACCTCTGCCACAGTCTTGAGATCACAGATTGGTCCACATTCAAAATTCGAGACACTTCGGTTTGTGATCGTCTCGATTCCAGTATTCCAACGATTCTTCCTTTCGCAAACATGTCAATTGCGTCTTTGTGCCATCATTCACCTTGTTTGATGATTAACAACGTTCTTTGCACAGGAGTTGCACGAAACTTGTCTGAACTGCCTATGCTGCGTGAGTCGGTTTCTCTGCATTCCGACATGTGCAGGTGTTTCGTGCAGGACGTAGTCGACTGAAAAGTTTTGCATAAACCCAATTTATATCAATTAATTATTATCCGCAAGAAATTTGGAATAATTTTACGAACATTTACTCCATGTTTTTCGCATTTTACGATTTATGCTTAACTTTTGGACACCAGTGTATTGTATTCAATGTGGTAATTTTTATCACTCAACTTGAATTAATATTAGCAAATGATTTTATCAAATATTTGCAGCATTTGCGTTTTACCACAGATTTATTTTTATTGATATTATTGAATAAAACAAAATTGTCTTATGTTACAGAAAATACACCGTACAAAGAATGTAGTTTTATTTTTTCATTGATATACGTGTGAGGTCAATTGGCCAATTGGATAGATGGTTAATAGGCTAGCGCTTTGGCCTTTGGTACCATCGGCTTCAAGTTCTGATCCTGGCGATAGCATGGTTGTTTGAGAGAGGGATTCGGAATCCACTTAAACTGTAGATCCCAGTTTAATTAGCCTGAAGTGTGCACAAAAGGACAGTAGAGCGACAAATCGAACCATTAATATACGTGTATCAGACAATGAAAATGTATAATTTCAAGCAATTAAATCCATTCTTTACGAAATGAAAAAAACAATACGTATATAAAAATCAATATCGACGAACACTTTGAATGTTTCATCTAAACCAAGCTTACTTCCTTATAACAGTATTTACCCGTATAATTAACAATTATTTTCTCTTTGTTATACTTCTTAACCAAGTTGAATTCAATTATTAGAGTCGTTATCTAGACAAATCTGGATGGATAGGGGGACTGCTGATGATTCAAGAAATAAACCTGTAAAAAATTGGTTCCTTTCATTAAATTAAGACAAAACAGTCATATTTCAATTTCGTTAACAAACATTGAAATAACATTGTAGTGGGGCATCTCTTTTCTTTAATGTCCACTAAGATAGAATAATTAGACACATCCAGGTAAATACCAGTAGATATGAGGTATGAAAAGCATAGCACTTTCTTGATCAGTGAGAAAGACAAGCAAGTAGCCGAATGGCAAAGAGCAAAAGAGGCCGAACAACATCGTGGGAATCACAAAACTTCGTTCATAACGTTCTAAGTTTAACAAATTGTTTTAGTGTTCATTTCCATTGGCAAAGCGAAGTGAATTTTGACGAATCAGATTAGCGATTAAGAATGATTGACCCTCTTAAGATCGCAGTAAAATTTCTCAGATTTCATATCATGGATTATGTACTTCTAAGAAAAATTGCTTTAATTTTGAAAATGCATATTTGAGACCCAGTGAGGCATTTGTTCAACTTCTATCTTTTTCAATTTCTTCTATTAGCTCACCCTCTCCCTGTATATATCTTGTTCAAATTTTCAATCGTTAATAATAAAATACTTCTTATTCATACACTCAAGTTCAGATACAATTTTTTTTAACTTGTAGTGGATGACACTTGATGTTAATACAGTTTTTTTCAAATATTAATTCAGTAATTAAATTTAATTAATTTTAGTTTTTAGATTTAAGTTACATATATATACCAATAGATGGCGCCAGACAAACTTAAAAAAATGAATGAAAATTCTTTATAAAGGACTTTCGGCAAAATAGTGAAAAAAAGTGGGAATTGACTTTAATTTTTTTTTTTTTATATATATTACTTGTTTATGTACTTATATGCTTTCTCTATGTTCAACTAAAGCTATTAGAAATACGGTTTGGTTGTTGCTCTGCTGTCAATTTGTGCACACTTTAGGCTAATTAGACCGGGACCTACTGTTTAACGTGTATTCCGAACCACTCACAAACATCCATACCACCACCAGAATTTGAACCTGAAGGCTTTTGGTAAAAGGAGAGGGCGCTAGCCAATTGCTCACTAAGTCGTAAGTAAGGAATTCATAAAGTAAGTGAATCTTCATTTGTGGGAGCTTCAGAACCTTTAACTATTATTTGTGAGTTAACGGATAATAGTTAGCTATGTTATAATGACTACACTTTAACAATAACAGTTTCGTAAAACTTCCGTTACTGCACTTCTGAACAGTTATTTACTGAAGGAGGCATTGAAAGTAAGTTGTGTAAAAGGGTAAAAATTCCACCAATTATTCATTCTGTACTCATCCATTATCTCATGGATCTGGTTAGGTTGGAAACTAGATTAAACGATCTTATGAATAGAATATTTATTGTAAAGAAAGTTATAATAAATAATTATTGAACATCATTTTGTAGATTGTTATCAGGGGCTTTGTAAAATGCAATTGAGTTTACGTCACCACTCAATGTGAACAATAAAAAACATAGGATATTTTTAAAGGATAATGAGTTATTTTTAAAAGGTTATTAAATTCCTACTATTAGTTCCCACTCTCCCTATATATATCTTGCTAAAATTTTCAAGCGCTAATAAAATACTTTTATTCATCCACTCAAGTTCAAATACATTTTGTTGAACTTGTAGTGGATGACACTGGATGTTAATGCAGTTTTTTCAAATATTAATTCAGTAATTAAATTTAATTAATTCATTTCAGTTTTTTTTTTTAGATTTAAGTTGTGTGTATCTAATAATAGATGGCGCCAGATGAAAGAGAAAATTTTCAACTTTATTTGTAAATGAATTTTCTGCAATATAAGGAAAAAAAGTAGGAATTGACTTTAATAAATTTTTTTTTTTCTGTTACTTGTTTTAGTATATGATCCTTTTAAATTGTATTTTTAAAAGGATCATATACTAAAAGATCACGAAAAAGAATAAGAGCAACCAAAGTACATGTAAAATCCAAGCTGGTTTCCTTTTCTTATGTTTATATATATGTATATTTTTTCCGATCGATGTCCAAGAGTTGTGCTATTTCATTTGAGAGTTCCACGTGACATGAGTTGAGCCAGTAAATACGACGTCGGATTTTATGACAGCGCATTAATTAACTGATCGCGCGAGTCGAAATTAAACAGCTCGAATTTTATGTCGAAGTAACAAGCTAATTAACTTGATCCGACCGATCGACGGCCATGATTTACGGACAATCCACTTCGGATAGGAAATTAATTTTTCCCCCCCTTTCTCTACCCCCCGCCCCCCTCAGTCCCTCTGTAAACTGGGCCTTATAACAACTAAGAATTTGAATTAATAAGGTGTTAACTCTCATGTTTTTTGGTTCTGAAATATTTCTTACTTTAATTTTAAAAACTTTTTGTTTTCAAAAATTTTTAATTATAATTACAATAAGTAGTTGTTAAATTTCAACAGCAGTAATTATTTTTACTGGATAATTTACATTTAATTTATATACGGGGAGCGTAGAAAATATTCGTAGTGTAGATTTACAGTGAAGAAAAGCGTTTTTTTTTTTTATAGGGATCAGATTTAATAGAAATAATTATTTAAAAGCTAAAAAAAAAAAACTTATTGAATTTTGCATTGTAAAATAATTATCAAAATGTTTATAATTTTTAAATTAAAAATTAAATTTCAAATTTTTAAAAGCGGTAAAATAAGCGGGGACTACAATTTACGCTAAAGCTAACTACTACTAGCTAGCTTTTTACTAATTCCTACAAAAGCACCTAATGTAGGCAGACTTTCTACAGTACAGTGTCGATTTACAGCGAAAAAAAAAAAGCGGGTTTTTTTATTATTTAATAGAGATCACGTTTCAAAGAAATAGTTGATTTAAAAGCTTAAAAAACTATTTGAACATAATTAATATATACTAATTATCAAAATATTTATAATTTTTTATTTAAAAATTAAATTTGAAAATTTTAAATTTAGAAAATTACAATGAACAGTATACAGTGTCGACTTGAAATGCTTAAATAAGCTGGGAATCATGTGATTTTCTACAAAAGTACCTACTGTAAGGTAGATTTTCTACAGTATAGTGTCGATTTACAGTAAAAAGGCATTTTTTTTATTTAAAAGAGATCATATTTCGAAGAAACAGTTATTTAAAAGTTTTAAAAATCTATTTGAATTTAGAATAAAATAATTATCAAAATATTTATAATTTTTATTTAAAAATTAAATTTGAAATTTAGAAACTAAAAAATTTTGAAGGAGTAAGAAAGTATTTGCACACGCCGCGAAAAATGCAACTTTAGTGTCTTGGTTTACAATCATTTTAAAAATGGCAATACTCAAATTTTTAGATGCTTTTTTTAGATCCACCTATTAAAATAACCAGATTTAAGAAATGATTATTTAAAAAATTAAAATAAAATTTTAAAAAAGTAAATTTTTTTCCATTATATCCTTATATAGCATGTCAAAAAATTTTCAATTTCATCTACAGTAAACGCATATCAACTCTATTGAACATTAGGGGGGATACTTTAGATAATGAAGTAGCATTAAAATTCATTTATAGCAAATTGAATTAAAAAGTTGCTCTTCAAGATTGGTCATTTTTAAAACTTTTTAGCCTAATTAGGCTGGGATCTACAATTTAACGGGGATTCCGAACCACTTACAAACATCCATGCTACCGCCAGGATTCGAAGTTGAAGCTTGTGGTACCAAGGCCTTTAAGCCAGTG
Organism: Caerostris extrusa; assembly: GCA_021605095.1. Lineage (NCBI taxonomy): Eukaryota > Metazoa > Arthropoda > Arachnida > Araneae > Araneidae > Caerostris > Caerostris extrusa. The sequence goes on from BPLR01005923.1 coordinate 87,362, forward strand.
AGCAATAGCCAATTGGTCATCAGGTCGCTGCTCTTCAAGAGAATGGAATTTTTTTTGAAATCAGTTATTTTAAAACTGATCGAATCCTTGTCCTCAAATATTTGAAGCTTTTGTAACAACTAAAATTTATCCAATTAAATTTTAATTGCCAATTATTTGTTAAAAAATTTGTAAGTTATTTTGACTGTACGGATAAATTTCACACTGTTAGATAAATTGTTAATTTGATTTGCTTTTATTTTTAATATGTGAATCATCCATTTGCTAATTAAAATTAAAATAAAAAAAAAAATAAAAAATTCGTATTTATATTGGTTAATTTTTATTAAAAAATGTACTTCAACAATTGAAATTTCAGGCACTTTTTAAATAAAATTAAAGGTTTACGAAAATTTTCCAGGCTCACTAAATTTGTTAAACACAATTATTTACATCAGGCTATACTTGTTAAATACCACTTTAATATTAACTAATTTATGTCTCAAGAGTTTTTGAGAAGTTAATTATAATTATTGCCAATTTCTAGTTCAAAATAACGTTTGTTGAATTAAGTAGTAGAAAACCACCAATTAAAAATTCATTTCGAAATTGAATGCAAATTTGTACTAACTATACTCAAGAGACCTATTTCAATAATCTTGAAATGAATAACACATTAAATACTAAATATAACACATTGTTATTAAATTATGTATTTTATGGGTTCCGAGCCGTTTGTTTAATTTTAGGAATAAGTTATTTCAAAGCAGTAAATAACCCCATTTCTTTTAGAACGGAAGTACATTCCAATTCATTAAAATGCAATTTCATCAATGTATAAAGTCTGGAATTGCAGAATTAGGAAATTTCATTCGCAATTTTACAAATCTGCTTGTATGTTCAATTTTTTGGTGTATTTCTTGATTTATTTTAATTTCTAATAGATGAATTGTATGCAGTTAACCAGCGATAATGATTAACCTAATTTCAGAGAAAAATATAGATAATTTAAATTTGAAATCAATTACGTTATTTAATTTATCTTTGCTATTTATAGTTAGTGTAGCATTTCTTTTCTCACGACAAGAGTTTTGGCATTTCATTCCCAGGAGAGAGGAATTTTTGCTATTTGACAAATATATAGCAACATATCACTCAAATTTGACAGCTGGAAATCAGTATTGCGGGTAATTATATTACATGCAATGAGTGTTTGGTACTAACTAGAACAACCTATCACTCAAATATGATTACAGATATTCGATATCATGTAAAATGAGGAAATTAGTGAATGTCTATGTGACCTTCACAGGTTGAAACAACTACAGATTGAATATGAACTGTACCATGAGCTGTGTCATCGTGATAGGTGATAGACCACGAGTTGAGAAATGTCTACTTCAATGAGAAGTGATAGAGGCTGACTTCTGTCTTGACGGATTGTCTTAAAAGAGGTTTTGTTTGAAGAAAGGAGAGAGTTCTGCTACAAGTCGACTAGAAGTATTGTTTTTCTTTTTTTCTCTCTGAAGAGAGTGATAAGGCCGGGGCTTTCCAGCTGTTATCAAAGTGAGCCGCTTATGGTTTTGTGAATCACGCCATGTGTTAGTTAAGGTCTGCCGCAGACCGGGTGTTTAGATTGTCGTAAACTCGAGAACTCTGAATTGTACTTGTGTATCTAATTTATATTCTTAATTTTAAAGTTTTGTAAATAGAATGCTGTATATATGTATATATTTAAATGCATAACTCTATTTACAAAAATTTAACAGTTCAATGACGTTCAATGAAATAGAATAATTGATTTCGATCAGCGGAGGAAATCAAGAAAATAGTTATAGTTTTTTAATAATTAGATTAGCCTAAAACTGTGTCAAAACAAGTGGGAGATGTCATGAAACATTGATTTTGATTAAAGGTTTCCTCATTTTTGCTCTACAACATAACTTACAGCATTCGCCAATAATTCCCGTGTCGTAAATGCTATATACTATATCTAGAACTTTTTGAAGTCTTTACCACTTTTACTTTTGAACTGTAACCGTACTTCGGTGTGAGAACTTTTCCCCGCACTTCATTGTTGATAGTCACCCGTGGTAGACACGGGTTTTTTGTGTCCGTAATTTCTATTATTATTTTTATGTATCTATATCGTCATTGTTATGGGTTCTTAGGAAATATTTGAATTGACTGACTATATCCCGACCTTTTGGATATCTCGTCTGTGGTGCGTTTAACTAGAGAAATTTTATATGAAATTTACTAGTTTAGCGGATTGTTTTTAAATATTCACTTGCTACTAATATTACGGGATAGAAGGAAAATATTATTATTTTCTGTAAGGAGGATTATTTTTTTCTGTGAGGACATCTATATTTACTATTCATTTGGTTGATAAAGCCGCCACGCGTCATAGATTTGTTGAGCCAACGTTTGATTTACAATTTGCGATGGACATCCCCAGAGGCGACGTCAGGAGGAGGAAGGGGGATGTCCAAATCCAAGCGAATTGATTTATCAAGATCATCCACCGTAAACGCGACAAGATTCAATTGGGGATCGTTTGGCGGGATGAGATCAAAAGCCCAAGCCACTTCGAATAGGTAAACACTGTTGTCAAATTAGAAGCTTGTTTTTTTTTTTGTTCGAAACAATGTTCTAAGGACTGTTTATTTTACACCATGCTCTAAAGCAGGGGTGCCATCCCAAAGGATATGTGGGCCACATTAGAAATGCATCCTAACTCCGCAGGCAGCATATAAAATTATATATCCCCATATTAAATTTAGACCCACTATAGACATTTTTTGGAGTGAAAAATTCACAATAATGAGTTATTATTTTTTTGTGTTTACTATTATTCTTACATGTAAGCATAGATAATATAATAATAATGAAACTAAATGCACATTGTAAAGAAATATATAACACTCAAAATTTATATGAATATAAAAGATATAAATAAAAAACGAAATTAAAAAATATTTATTTTACTAGTGTGATATTTTTTCTCCACTCTTTCACTTAGCATTTGCAAATCGATCTCAATTTGGGTATTTGCCCATCGTAATGGATGTTGCAGGTTAGCGTCTGTTTAAGTTGGAGCGTGTTTTCTATTTGGTCAATTTCATTTTCGAAAAAACGAAAAAAAAAAAAAAAAAAACACGATTCGCATATGTAAGTTGAACCAAAAGCGCTAACAACTTCAACGAAGAGTATGGGTTGTTCTGCTATCAACAATCAACTACACAGAATCTAAAGATGGTCATTACGTCACTGAAGTCATAAAGTGTTATATTGGATGTTCGCAGAATATAATTTAATTATTCTGCGAACTCATAACTGTAAACTCATGAATAAAACAGGCAGTATTTGCCATATATTCGCAGTATTTGTCATATATGTAATATTTTTTTAAATCAGGGTTAATCTTTTCTCATAATTTCGGCAGTTAATTTTTAAATATATGGATGCACACACACATCTACCATTTTTTGATACATTGGCTTTTACTACTTTGACCATTATAAAATAAAAATATTTTGTAAAAGTGTGTTAGTAATGTTTGCAGACCACTGTCTTCAAAGTAAGATGGAACAACTCTTCACATTGGGCGCCAAGTCAAAGAATTGCTTCCTGCTAACTATGGTGAGAATCGCATAATATCCAGAGCTTTACCTGATGCCTGACCTCCTCGTTCACCCGATTTAAATCCCTGTGATTTCTGGTTGTAGGGATTACTAAAAGATTCATTAGGGATGAGGAATTAGGACTTTACCTGAGTTGAATTCCAGCATTTCACGCCATGTTGCTGAAATTCCTCAAGAGTTTCTTCGCTCAACCATTGAACACGCTATAAAAAGCGCTTGCAACACGTAATTGATGTTAATGGAGCCCATGTTGAGCATATTTTGTGTTTGAATAAATTTTAATGGATCTGACAAATTTTTTGTCCTTCTTTAGGAGATTAGTCCTTCAATTCCTTCTGGTGGTCAAAATTTGAACTATTTTTATTGCAGAAATCTTTTCTCCATGGCCCATATACCGTATTTACCAAGTTTCTTCAAAATCCGTTTAATAGAAAGGGTTCTAGAGGAGCCTGAATAATATCATTTTAATTATAACCACCCTGTATATCATATATACCATAATATAAAAAGTATATAACATATAACCTGTTATATTAGATATTGAAAGATACGTGCGTAACATAAGTTCTCTAAATATAATTTAATTATTCTGAGAACTCATAACGGCAAGCTCATAAATAAAACAGGCAATATCTGTCCTATATTCGCAAGAATTTTGTTCTAAAATCAAAGTTAATTTTTTTCTCATAATGTCGACCGTTAATTTTTGAATATATGGATGCACACACTCATAATGTATTTTTTAATGCATTGGTTTTCAATACTTTGGCCATTACAAAATAAATATATTGTGTAAAACTGTGATACATTTCACGCGTTGGAAAAATATTCCAGGCGGGCAGCGGGTTGGCCACCCTTGCTCTAGTCAATGCGCTAACTTAGTGGCGATTATGAAGCCCAGCCCACGTAATGTTAAATGTACTTCAGGAAAGCTTTAATTAATATAGTTTAAGATCTTTTGTGCAGTTCTACAATTTCTCATTTCATTAATGATCATTTTATGACGTGCCCGATGGCAAAAGTTTTGAATGCATGAATTTTTTTTTCAACTACAAGATGCATAAATATTGTATTTTAACTTAATATAGAAAAACCTGTTTAACTGGCGAAAATAAGTATGGCACTAAAGGTTTCTAGATACTTTGCCCACTATGAAATAAATATATTTTTGTAAAAGTGTGTGATAAATCTCACGGGCCCGGAAAAATATTCAAGGCGGGCCGCGGGTTGGCCACCCCCTGCTCTAAAGGTTCAACAGTAAACAAACGAATCTGAGAGCGTATTTCAAATAACACTTCAAAAGTGCACAACAGACTAGTTTTGAGGAAGAAAGCAATCTGTCTCTCCAGTAGAATAAATTGAGAGTTTTGAGGTAGCCGAGTGTGTTAAGACATGTGTAACAATATGCTGAACAAAAAAAAAAAAAAAAGAAAATAGTGTTCTTTGCAAAAGAAGAAAGAACATAATCCGTTGACATGCCAAAATATTCCCGCTCTGGGGTATTTAGAAAAGGAAGGGGGAAGGAAGTGAACCCCCATTTTTCCGGACCGAGAGAGTCTGTCATTTCAAACCAAGTGGAAATTTTTCCGCTTTAACCGCTGCACCGAGAAAAGAGATCAATTTTTTTCCCTCTTAGTGCTTTGCAGGAATAATTTTCCAATTGAGTGGAGGACGCGAAGCTTGAAAATCAGTTTTGTGTCTCTCGGTTGCCATGGAGACCCACACACTTGAAAATGTTGTTTCTTGTCCAGGTATCGTTAACCATTCCGAAAAGGAATTCGTTCAAAAACATTGCGCTTTCCCATCCGGGTATCGGCAACAAAGAAAGAGAAATCAAAACTCCGTACGTAAGGTAAACAGGGTCCTACGACCAGGCTTCATATAAATGAACAGAGCAATATAATGGTAAAGTGATAAATGGTGTAAATTAGTAAAGGTAAATACACACACACATATATATATATTATATATATATATATGAGTGTGTGTATATATATAGAATATATATATATTATATATATATATATATATATATATATATATATTGTAACTGCTCAATATATGTATTGTAACGTCCTATATTAGACCTTTAATAGCTTCAAGAAGAGGTCCACGTTCAGGTTCGTGCGAATACGTGGGTTTCTACATCAACAATTCATTTTTTGTTAGGCTTTCAAATGGTATCTGCCCCAACAGTTCAGTTTCTGTTAGGCTTTCAAATGGTATCTGCACCAACAATTCATTTTCTGTTAAGCTTTCAAATGATATCTGTACCAACAATTCATTTTCTGTTAGGCTTTCAAATGGTATCTGCACCAATAATTCATTTTCTGTTAGGTTTTTAAATGGTATCTGCACCAACAATTCATTTTCTGTTAGGCTTTCAAATGGTATCTGCACCAACAATTCATTTTCGTAGGCTTTCAAATGGTATCTGCAACAATTCATTTTCTGTTAGGCTTTCAAATGGTATCTGCACCAACAATTCAAGGCTTTCAAATGGTATCTGCAACAATTCATTTTCTGTTAGGCTTTCAAATGGTATCTGCACCAACAATTCATTTTGTCCAGCTATATCTTTTACCACCAAATCAATAGAATTGCTTTTCAATAAATTCCGCTGGTTGGCCACCCCTGCTCTAAAGATTCAACAGTAAGCAAACGAATCGAGAACTCAGGGAACACTTCAAAAGTTCACAACTGACTACTTTTGAGGCGAAAGCAATCTGTCTCTCCTGGAATAAATTGCGAGTCTTGAGGTAGCCGAGTGTATTAAGACATGTGTAAAATATACTGAACAAAAAAGGAAATAGTGTTCTTTGCAAAGAAGAAAAGAGCATAATCCGTTGACATGCCAAAATATTCCCGCTCAGGGTATTTAGAAAAGGAAGAGGATGGGAGGGGAAGAAGAGTGCCCCCCTTTTCCCGGACCGAGAGAGTCTGTCATTTCAAATTAAGTGGAAATTTTCCGCTTGCTTTAACCGCTGCTGCACGTGAAAAGAGATCATTTTTTTTTCCCTCTTGATGCTTTGCAGGAATAATTTTCCAATTGAGTGGAGAAAATGAAGCTTGAAAATCAGTTTTGTGTCTCCCGGTTGCCATGGAGACCACACACTTGATAATGTTGTTTCTTGTCAGGTATCGTTAACCATTCCGAAGAGGAATTCGTTCAAAAACATTGCGCTTTCCCATCCGGTATCGGCAACAAAGAAAAAGAGAAATCAAAACTCCGTACTTAAGGTAAACAGGGCCCTACGACCAGGCTTCATATAAATGAACAGAGCAATATAATGGTAAAGTGATAAATGGTGTAAATTAGTAAAGGTAAATACACACACACACAAATATATATATATATATATATATATATTGTAACTGCTCAATATATATGTATTGTAAGGCCCTATATTAGACCTTTAATAGCTTCAAGAAGAGGTCCACGTTCAGGTTCGTGCGAATACGTGGGTTTCTACATCAACAATTCATTTTTTGTTAGGCTTTCAAATGGTATCTGCACCAACAGTTCAGTTTCTGTTAGGCTTTCAAATGGTATCTGCACCAACAATTCATTTTCTGTTAAGCTTTTTCAAATGATATCTGTACCAACAATTCATTTTCTGTTAGGCTTTCAAATGGTATCTGCACCAATAATTCATTTTCTGTTAGGTTTTTAAATGGTATCTGCACCAACAATTCATTTTCTGTTAGGCTTTCAAATGGTATCTGCACCAACAATTCATTTTTTTCGTAGGCTTTCAAATGGTATCTGCAACAATTCATTTTCTGTTAGGCTTTCAAATGGTATCTGCACCAACAATTCATTTTCTGTTAGGCTTTCAAATGGTATCTGTACCAACAATTCATTTTCTGTTAGGCTTTCAAATGGTATCTGCACCAACAATTCATTTTGTCCAGCTATATCTTTTACCACCAAATCAATAGAATTGCTTTTCAATAAATTCCGCGGGTTGGCCACCCCTGCTCTAAAAGATTCAACAGTAAGCAAACGAATCCGAGAACTCGGGAACACTTCAAAAGTTCACAACTGACTACTTTTGAGGCGAAAGCAATCTGTCTCTCTCCTGGAATAAATTGGTGAGTCTTGAGGTAGCCGAGTGTATTAAGACATGTGTAAAATATGCTGAACAAAAAAAAAAAAAAGGAAATAGTGTTCTTTGCAAAGAAGAAAAGAGCATAATCCGTTGACATGCCAAAATATTCCCGCTCAGGGGTATTTAGAAAAAGGAAGAGGGTGGGAGGGGGAAGAAGAGTGCCCCCTTTCCCGGACCGAGAGAGTCTGTCATTTCAAACTAAGTGGAAATTTTTCCGCTTGCTTTAACCGCTGCCGCACGAGAAAAGAGATCGAATTTTTTCCCTCTTAGTGCTTTGCAGGAATAATTTTTCCCAATTGAGTGGAGGACGCGAAGCTTGAAAATCAGTTTTGTGTCTCTCGGTTGCCATGGAGACCCACACACTTGAAAATGTTGTTTCTTGTCCAGGTATCGTTAACCATTTCGAAAAGGAATTCGTTCAAAAACATTGTGCTTTCCCCATCCGCGTATCGGAACAAATAAAGGAGAAACCAAAACTCCATACGTAGCGAAAACATAGCCCTACGCAAGACTTCGTATAAATGAACAGGTCAATATAATGATAAATTGATAAATGGTGAAAATTATTAAAGGTAAATGCATACACACAAACATATATATATATATATATATTGTAACTGCTCCATATATGTATTGTAAGGCCCTATATTAGATCTATAATGGCTTCAAGAAGAGGTCCACGTTCAAGTTCGTGGGAACACGTGGGTATCTGCACCAACAATTCATTTTCTGTTAGACTTTAAAATGCTATCTGCACCAAAAATTCATTTTCTGTTACCCTTTCAAATGGTATCTGCAACAACAATTCATTTTCTGTTACCCTTTCAAATGGTATCTGCACCAACAATTCTGTTTTAAATTCTTAGTATTAGTTCCCACTCTCCCTATATATATTTTTAATCGCTAATAAAATACTTCTAATTCATCCACTCAAGTTCAAATACATTTTTTTTTTTGAACTTGTAGTGGATGACACTTGATGTTAATACAGTTTTTTCAAATATTAATTCATTCATTAAATTTAATTAATTACTTTTAGTTTTTTTTTTAGACTTAAGTTGCATGTATCTACCAATAGATGGCGCCAGATGTAAGAGGAAACTTTCAACTTTATTTGTAAAGGACTTTTCTGCAATATAGAGAAAAAAAGTAGAATTGACCTTAAAAATTTTTTTTTTTTATATTTCTTGTTCTGTTAGACTTAAATGGTATCTGCAGCAACAATTCATTTCGTCCAGCTATCTTTTACCACCAAATCAATCGAATTGCTTTTTAATAAATTCCGCTGGCCGTGGTTTGGCCACCTCTGCTTTGAAGGTTCAATAGTAAACAAACGAATCTGAGAACGCGGAACACTTCAAAAAGTGCACAACTGACTACTTTTGAGGCGAAAGCAATCTGTCTCTCTTCTAGAATAAATTGCGAGTTTTGAGGTAGCCGAGTGTGTTAAGACATGTGTAAAATATGCTGAACAAAAAAGGAAATAGTGTTCTTTGCAAAGAAGAAAAGAACATAATCCGTTGACATGCTAAAATATTCCCGCTCTGGGGTATTTAGAAAAGGAAGGGAGGGGAGGCAGAAGAGTCCCCCCCCCCATTTTTCCGGACCGAGAGAGTCTGTCATTTCAAACTAAGTGGAAATTTTTCCGCTTGCTTTAACCGCCGATGCACGAGAAAAGAGATCGAATTTTTCCCTCTTAATGCTTTGCAGGAATAATTTTTCCCCAATTGAATGGAGGACGCGAAGCTTGAAAATCAGTTTTGTGTCTCTCGGTTGCCATGGAGACCCACACACTTGATAATGTTGTTGTTTCTTCCCCAGGTATCGTTAACCGTTCCGAAGAGGAATTTGTTTCAAAAACATTGCGCTTTCCCATCCGGGTATCGAGAACAAAGAAGGAGAAATCAAAACTCCATACGTAGCGAAAACATGGTCCTCTGACACCAGGCTTCGTATAAATGAACAGCGCGATATATTGATAAAAGGATAAAAGGTGAAATTTAGCAATGGTAAATGTATATATATATTGTAACGTCTCAATATATATATATTGTAACGTCCTATATTACATCTATAATGGCTTCAAGAAGGGGGTCACTTTCAGGCTCATGGGAACACTTAAATTCTTATTTGCAAGCACTATATATGTATATATATATAAATGATGACATTAGTACATAAAAATATGAAAAATTAAAAATAAAATTTGATCAAAAATGCAGGCATAAATCACAAGTACAGTTCACTCCATGGTCGGAGATTTTTCAGAGTTCCCGAGTCTACGTCGAATCTAAATCGTTATTTTTTTTTTACCTTTGCTATTTATAGTGTAACATCTCGGCCTATATTAGACCTATAACGGCTTCAAGCAAAGAACTACTTTCAGGTTTATGGGAACGCTTTAATTTTTATTTGCAATATATATATATATATATATACACAAATGAACTCTGGATTATTATATAAAGATATGAAAAATTAAAAGATTAATTTGATCAAAAAACGCACGAATAAATCTGAAGTACAGTTCACCCCAAGGTCGGAGATTTTTTCTCGAGTCTACTTCGAATCTAATTTATTTTTTTTTCAATTTCGTTATTTTTTTTGTACCTTTGCTATTTACAAAGCCGTTACAAAATAAATATATTTCGTGAAAGCGTGGTAAATCTCACGGCAGGAAAAAAATATTCAAGGCGGGCCGCGGGTTGGCCACCCTTGATCTAAAGGTTCAATAGTAAACAACCAAATCTCTGAGAGCATTCGAAATAAGAGCGCTTCAAAAGTGCACAACTGACTGCTTTTGAGGCGAAAGCAATCTGTCTGTCCAGAAGAATAAATTGCGAGTTTTGAGGTAGCCGAGTGTGTTAAGACATGTGTAAAATATGCTGAACAAAAAAAAAAAAAGAAATAGTATTCTTTGCAAAGAAGAAAAGAACATAATCCGTTGACATGCCAAAATATTCCCGCTCTGGGGTATTTAGAAAAGGGAGGGGAGGGAAGAAGAGTCCCCCCATTTTTCCGGACCGAGAAAGAGTCTGTCATTTCAAACTAAGTGGAAATTTTCCGCTTGCTTTAATCGCTGCCGCACGAGAAAAGAGATCGAATTTTTCCCTCTTAGTGCTTTGCAGGAATAATTTTTCTCAATTGAGTGGAGGACGCGAAGCTTGAAAATCAGTTTTGTGTCTCTCGGTTGCCATGGAGACCCACACACTTGATAATGTTGTTTCTTGCCCAGGTATCGTTAACCATTCCGAAAAGGTATTCGTTCAAAAATATTGCGCTTTCCATTCCGGGTATCGGCAACAAAGAAATTAGAAACCAAAACTCCATACGTAAGAAAAACATGGTCCTCCGACCGGGCTTCTTATAAATGAACGCACAATATAAAGGTAAAATGATAAATGGTGAAATGTATCAATGGCAAATATGTACATACATTTATATATATATATATAATTGTAATGTCTCAGCCTATATTAGACCTAGAAAGGCTTAAGGAAAATAGCCTACTTTCATATTCATGGGAACATTTTAATTTTTATTTAAAAAAAAAAAAAAAAAAAACTTTTAACCTTATTAAAAAATAATTTACAAATTATTAAAAAAAAAAAAAAAATTAAATTTGATTCACAAATGCAATTCACTCCAAGAAAGGGGTCTGAATGGTCGAGTGGCCAGCGCTCTGGCACTCAGACCCACAGGTTTCGGGTTCGAGTCCCGGTGGTGCCATGGATGTTTGTAGTGGTTCGGAATCCACTGTAAGCCGTAGGTCCCGGTCTCATATGACTGTAAGAGCATCGCGGAGCAAAAGTCAGATTTCTATCTACGGGTGCTCCATTACAACAGAAGCTGCCCCTTTCCCTCCATTCATGAGTAGATCACTCATGGGATGTCCGTCTCGCACTGCAGGACATTGAGGATTAGTCACAACAACAACAACTCCAAGGAAGGATATTTTCAGAGTTCTTCAGTCTACGACGAATCTAGTCCAGCCGGTTGATCTTAATTATCATACGGCGTGATACACGAAACCGTAAGGGGTTTACATTGAAAACCAGGCGGAAACTCTGGCCTATTCAGTTCACTGGCCTATTCAGGCCTATTCAGAGAAAAAAAGAAAACAAGGCTTCCGGTTGACTCGTCGCAGAACTCTCTCTCTTCTTCACAAAAAAAAAACTCCTTTTAAGACAAAAAAAACTCCTGTCAAGAAAGAGGAGGGGAGGCGGAAGGGGGTCTACTTACAAAGCCGTTACAAAATAAATATATTTCGTGAAAGCGTGGTAAATCTCACGGGCAGGGAAAATCCATCACTTCTTATTAGAGTAGACATTTCTCAGCTCGTGGTCTGTCACCCATCACGATGGATCAACTCATGGTATAGCTCATATTCAATCTGTAGTTATTTTGGCCTGTGAAGGTCGCACAGACATTCGCTCATTTCCTGAGTCTCATTTTGCAAGATACCGAATATCTGCTATCAGATTTGAGTGACAGGTTGCTCTCATTAGTACGAAAACTAATTACATGTGATATAATTAATTACCCCCTCCCCTTATTGCTTATCAGCTGTCAAATTTGAGTGAGAATTTGCTGTATATTTGTCTAATAAGATACTTTCCTCTCTCGTCGGAATGAAATGCCAAACTCTTCTCTTGAAAAAAAATGCTATTATATATATATTTGTACATGAGTAAATGATTTAATAAAACTAGTTTTATAGGTTTTTTAAATAGATTTATCCCCACTTTATTTTTAGCAATATGGAAATAGAAGCCCAGCATCACGAAACAGCTCCATTCAATTATTTTGCATTCGAGCTTTGAATAAATACAGAGAATCCTTTTCCGTTATTTTTTTTTACATTACATTCTGAAGACAGGCACAGAAGAATCTGGCATTGGATCACGCTATTTTCATATTAAGACGCTATGAATTCGATTTATGAGAATATTCCAAAATTCCACGCAGCAGTTCATTGCATTTTATTTACCTTTGTTTATTTGTTTACTCGCTTGCTAAGAAGAATATCGAGCCTTTTATCCAGATGAGCGATTTCAGAACAGATGAGAAATTTTTAGGCTTTTTTTTTCTTATAATTTTGTAAAAATTGATATAATATCCTAATCCTAATATCCTAAATTATTATCCTATAATATCCTAAATTATTTATTAATTCGTTAATTTTAGTCAGCATTTAAATCGCGATACACTGTTTCCTTTTTACTCACACAAAATCAGAACAATTTTCAAAAATGTTATGCCCCACAGAATCAACCTATATATAGAGTAAAAAATACATTTTATTTAAATAAAACCGTCCGTTTTGAGAATAAAGCTTCAAATTAGATTTCTAAAATTACAATAGGTTTATATATTGCAATCTTCTTCTTCATTGACACAATAGTCCCATGGTGGGCCAAGGCAGTCTGTCTACTGGCTACTCTATGTAAAGGATCTGCTAACAAACAAGTAGATTAAGAACTTTTATATCTTTAGAACATTATTTCTAGATTTTTATTTTTTGAGCCTTTTCTATCATTCCTCAAATTTGAAAGATATTTACGAAAAATGAAGTGAAATAAAGTCACACGATTTTCACTTGTAGGTCCAATTTCATAAGTGCTTTTATTTATAATTAATTTAGAATTCCACTTTGGCTTTTTTTGAAATGAGATAATAATGAATTCAATTTACAGTGTTGCTTTTTGTTCTAAAAAGAAAATTCATTTATCCCTTAGTTTGTACCAGCTGCAGCGAATTGTTCTCATCCGTCTTAATAAAGAAGCTTCCACTACTCATTTGAGAGAGATCCAAAAAATAGCCAAGCAGATTAAAAACCAAGATGAGAAGGAGTAAAGATTTCAAAATAAAGAACTTCATATTTTGTGAAGACAGAAGTTTAAGCTTAAAATAAAAGCCTAGCAAACATTCTGTTATTGTATAAAACATAGCGATTTATAAGAATCTTCAAATTTGCTTTAATAAATACTCAGAAATAATATTCAATTTTATATTCACTTGATTTGAAAATGTATAAATAAGTTATGTAAATATTTTTCATTGCGTAATTGTTTTATATAATTTAAACTTTCTAATGACTACGTATAAATACAGAGGTTGACGTTCGTTTATTTTGTATAATATTTTATTTTTCAAAATAGACTAAGTAGACTTCTGTATAATATTTTATTACCTCACATTTTTCTTATTGTATGGGAGAAAACCCAAGCCAGAATAAAGAGGCAAGGTGCTGAGCATCACAAACGACATCCAGTCTCTTCGCTTTTGAAACAGTGTCTACAACAATGTTCACCAGCGACGCAAGATACCAGTCAGCCATGAGTCGGATTGAAAAGTTTGTAAATAAGTTATGTAAATACTTCTCCAATGCGCATATACTTTATGTATGTATGATTTCAATTTTCTAATGCCTACACATGAACACAAAGGTTGGTTTTCTTCTATTTGGTGTAATATTTTATTACATTTCAAAATAGACTTGGGGTAAACAAAGGTTAAATTTCAGCTGTGAAATAATGTTATAAATATGATATGTTATAAACATTTCTATCGGTCTGTTACAGAATATAGGTTTGTTGTGATTTTTATTTTGTGACTAATCTTCAATGTCCGGTGCTGGCGGGAACTTGTTTGTTTGTTAGTGGTTCGGGATCCACTTTAAACTGTAGGTCCCTGTCTGTTTACCCCTGCGTGCATAATACGATCGTAGAGCGACAAACCACAACCAAACAAATCAGTTCTGGTAGCGCGGGATGGACACCCCATGAAGAGTCTACTCATGGACTGATGGGGGAGGGAAAAGCCTCTGTTATGGCGGAACACCCATAGGAAAAATCTGACTTGGCTTCGAATCACTGAAGGACAGTAACTTCCAGGAGGACTTTTAGGAAACTACCCCTCTCATTTGCGGATCGTATGGGGGGAAAATCCCAAAAACTACCACCAGTCTGACTAACGAGGCAAGAAGCTGAACATCCCAAATGCCATCGTGTGTCCTCGTTTTTGAAACAGTGTCTACAGCAATGCCACCAGCGGATTGAACCTCAGCCCTAACCCCTTACCACCGGTGCACGTTAACATTGAGCCACGAGTCGGGCTGAGAATATAGATTTCATCACAACAATATACTTTCACAAAGGTGGTAAAATATGGTCCAAAATATAGTATGGTCCAAACATACATGGTCTATATATACAATAATACATGGTCAACATTGTATGGTCTAAACATACATGGTCTATATATATATATATATATATATACATAAAATAATACATAGTCAACATAGTATGGTCTAAACATACATTATATATACAATAATACATAGTTAACATAGTTTGGTCAAATATACACGGTCCAAAATACAGTATTGTTATAGCACTAACTATGAGACATCGTAAAAGGTATTATCAATTTAAGAAAGGAAAACTCCCTGTTTTCCTCCAAGCTCATAGCTAGAAGCTCTCAAGGTTTCTTAGATTTGTTAAACGGTCAAGAGTTTCACAGGAATCTACAGGAAATGAATCCTGAGGCTTTGCACTTTCCCTCCGACCACTCAAAAGTCTTTTAAAAGCGGCTTTTGAAAAGAAAGGGGGGCGACACCTCCCTCCTCCCTCCGACTATAATTGCATGCGGTTACAGCGAAAATAAAGTTAGTTACTTACGAGAAAGCTTTATTCGCTGAAAAAATGAGATTTCGGCACAATGGGGTAGGCCTTCCCTTTGGACAAAAGCAGGAGGCCGCAATTTTCTCATGGGAGCGTCTGTTTCGGGAGAGTGTCCTGAATACACGGTCAGAGGGAAAGGTCAAGAAACGGGAGAGTTCGTTTTGCTGAGAGATGAGATGGTTACCAAAAGCTTGCATCGTTTTAATTTTAATAAGTGTTTGGCTAACTCAAGTCAGAGTGAAAGGAAATACAGAAAATCGGCACTTTCAATTCAATCTTTAACTCACGGGAAAGTCTTTTAAAAAGGTCAGAAACTCCTTTTAAAACATTGCAAAAATGATTACTTGGCGTGTAATTTACGAAAGAAAAAAATGTAATTTACGAAATGAGAAATAGTTCACTAGTATTTGTTGATTAAGTTCACCGATATCTAAATTCAACTTAATTAAAATAATCTCATAAAAAAAAAATATGTAGGGATTTTTCTTAATAAAACGAAACGATCCTTGTACAGTTGTTTTTAGACAACAAACTTTTTAAAGTTCAAAGTTTCTGTTACAAGTACAAGTTACAAGTTAAGTACAAGTTATATTGCATGACAAAGAATCTGGTGTTATAAAAAGACACTCTAACGAAGAAAAGTCTAGACTGTAAAAGGTCTGCTACTCATACTGATGATTGAGTAAGCTTAATATTCACACAGGTGACACAGGTTTAAGATTCGAGTCCCTGTCAGTGGCATGGATGTTTTTGTATTTATTCTGAATCCACTTTAAAGGGTAGGTCCCGGTCTAATTAATCCAAAGTGTGTACAAAATGACCGTAAAGCGGCAAACTAAACCGTCAAACTAAAACTTTTTTTTTTTTTTTTAAACAGTGTCTACAACATTGGCACCAGGGGATAAAACCTCAACCTTCATGCTCACCAGTTACCACTGAGCCACGAGTCAGGCTGAGAAACATATTTCATAACTATTAACAAAATGCACTTGCAGAAATGCTAAAACATGTGCTTAAGACAGTCGAAAATGTAGTATTGTTATAGTACTACAGTATAGTATGAATATCGTGTTATCAACCTGAGAATGGAAAATTCAATTTTTCTCTCCAAATTCATAGTATGAGCTCTCAATGTTTCTTAGATTTGTTAAACGGTCAAGAGTTTCGTAGGAAGCGAATCCTGAGATTTTGCACCTTCCCTCCGACCCACTCAAAAGTCTTTTTCAAAAATCAACTTTTGGAAAGAAAGGGTTGCGACAACCTTCCTCCCTCCCTCCGCCTATAATTACAAGAGGTTACAGCGAAAATATAGTTAGTTACCTACGAGAAAAGCTTTATTCGGTGGAAAATGAGATTTCGGCACAATGGGAAAAAGCCTTCCCTTTGGAAAAAAGATGGAGGCTGCAATTTTCTCCTGGTTTCAGGAGAGAGCTCCCTGAATACGCGGTCACCGGAAAGGTCAAGGCGGGAGAGTTTTTCATCTTGCTGCGAGATGAGATGGGGAGGGGAAGAGTGATATCAAAAGTTTGCTTCGTTTTAATTTTATTAAGTGTTTGGTTAACTCAAGTCAGAGTGAAATGAAATCAGAAAATCGACACTTTTAATTCAGTGTTTAACACGGACGAAAGTCTTTCAATAAACATCAGAAACTCCTTTTCAAACATTGCAGAAATGATTATTTGCTGTATAATTTACGAAACAAAATGTTATTAACGAAATGAGAAACGGTTTACTAGTATTTGTTAATTAAGTTCACCGATATCTAAATCCAAGTTAATAAAAAAAACTTGAGAAATGCAAGAAATTCAAAATTCTATAGGGATATATTTTCTAATACAAATAAACTATCCTTCGATACTTATTTAAAGTACCCTTTTTTAAAGTTCAAAGTTCCAGACTTTCAAGTTATATTATATGACAAATAATCTGACGTTGTATAAAGCCACTCTAACGATGAAAGGAATAGACTGTAAAGTGTCTGCTATTAATTCATCAGTAAGAATGCGTAAGCTTAATGCTTGAAGTGAGGATTATATATATATATATATTTATATATATAATGGCACTCTAGCGCTCTAGTCCTTGTCTGTTTAGCCCTCGTGTGCACAAACTAACATTAGAGCAACAATCCAAAGTAAATCAATCAGAATCCGATAGAGCGGGACAGACTCATCATGAGCAATCTAATCATGGATGGAGTGAAAGGGGAAGGTCTCTTTTATGATGAAGCACTTCTAGAAAAAAATCTGATTTCGCTCCGAATCACTGAAGAAGGAATGCAGTGAGTTCCAGGAGGACTTTTAGGGGAGAACTACAACGCGCATTTGCGCATCATATTAGAGAGAACCCAAAACTCTCACTAGTTAATCAGACTCACGAGGCAAGAAGCTAAACATCACAAACGCCATCGTGTCTCCTAGTTTTTAAAACAGTGTTACATAACAATGCCACCAGCGGAATGAATCTCAGCCCCTAACCCTTACCACCGGTGCACGTTAACACTGAGCCACGAGTCCGGCTGAGAATATAGATTTCACCACTATTAACGAAACGTTCTTGCAAAAATGGTAAAAGCCTGCCCTAAATTGCAGTATGGTCTAAACATACATGGTCTATATAAACAATAATACATAGTCAACATAATATTGGCTAAATATACATGGTCAATAATACATAGCTAACATAGTTTGATCCAAATATACATGGTCCAAATTACAGAATTGTTAGAGCACTAACTATGAGACATCGTTAAAGGTATTATCAATCTGAGAATGAGTAAATTCATTGTTTCCCTCCAAACTCATGGTTACAAGATCTCAAGGTTTGTAGATTTGTTAAACGGTCAAGAGTTTCACAGAAATCTACAGGAAATGAATCCTGAGACTTTGCACTCTGCCTCCGACCCACTCGAAAGTCTTTCAAAAGCTGCTTTTGAAAAAGAAAGGAGAGGCGACAACCTTCCTCCTCCCTCCGACTATAATTGCATGCGGTTACAGCAAAAATATAGTTAGTTACCAACGAGAAAGCTTTATTCGCTGCAGATGAGATTTGGGCACAATGGGGAAAGCCTTCATCTTTGGACAAAAGCGGGGAGGGCGCAATTTTCTCCTGGAAGCGTCTGTTTCGGGAGAGCTGAATACGCTGTCAGCGGAAAGGTCACGAAAAGGAGAGATCGTTTTGCTGCGACATGAGATGTGTAGAGAGGGGGGTCCAAAGGGTTGTTTCCTTTTTAATTTTAATATGTGTTTGGCTAGCTCTAGTCAAAGTGAAATGAAATCCAGTAAATCGGCATTTTTAATTCAGTCTTTAACTCGGTGAAAGTCTTTCAGGAAACATCAGAAACTCCTTTTTAAACATTGCAGTAATGATTATTTTTGCTGCGTAATACATGAAAAATAAAAATACTCACCAGCGGCCATTATCACTGATCCATGAATGAGGGCTGAAAAATTTGTAAATAACTTTTGTAAATAATTTTCGTTACATAATTATTTTCAGATTTATAGGATTTGAATTTGCTTAGACTTACATATAAATAAGTTGATGTTCTTTGATGATGTAAATAAGTTGATGTTGAAGTTGATGTTCTTTTTATTCTGTATGCTATTTTATTACCCTTCATAATAGATAGCTAATCATAGGTAAACTTCACAGTAATGAATTGCTGTCATTTAGAAATATTTCTATCGGTCTGTTACAGAATATAGATTTCATAACTATTAACGAAAGACACTTAAAAAAATGGTTAAAAATTAGTTAAAAATAGTGAAACATGTTCTTTTCTTAGGATAGTCCATAGTATAGTATTGTTATAGCACTAACTATGAGACATCATCAAAGGTGTTATCAATGGAAAATTCAGTGTTTCCCTGAAAGCTCATAGTTACGAGCTCTCCAGGATTTCTTAGATTTGTTAAACGGTCAAGAGTTTCACAGAAATCTTCAGGAAACGAATCCTGAGATGTTGCACTTCCCTCCGACCCACTCGAAAGTCTTTCAAAAGCTGCTTTTGAAAAGAAAGGGGGCGACACCCTTCTTTCTCTTCCGACTATAATTGCATGCGGTTACAGCGAAAATATAGTTGGTTACCTACGAGAAAGCTTTATTCGCCGCAGATGAGATTTTGGCACAATGGGAGGGGGGCCTCCCCTTCGGACAAAAGTGGGAGGGCGCAATTTTCTCCTGGAAGCGTCTGTTTCGGGAGAGCGGTCCTGAATATGCGGTCAGCGGAAAGGTTAAGAAACGGGAGAGTTTTCGTTTTTGCTGCGACATGAGATTTGGGGATGGGGGTCCAAGGGTTGTTTAGTTTTAATTTTAATAAGTGTTTGGTTAACTCAAGTCAGAGTGAAATGAAATCCAGAAAATCGGAACTTTTGATTCAGTCTTTAACTCACGGGAAGTCTTTCAAGAAACATCAGACACTCCTTTTAAAACATAGCAGAAATAATAAACTTGCTGTGTAATTTACGAAATTGGAAAACAGTTCACTAGTATTTGTTGATTAAGGTCACCGATATCCAAATTTAAGTTAATTAAAATAATCACATAAATACAAAAAAAAAAAATTCTGTAGGATTTTTCTTAATAACGATTTTTCTTAAACGAAACGATCCTTGTACAGGTGTGTTAGACAACAAACTTTCAAGTTTCAAGTTAAAAAAAGTTCAAAGTTTCTGGTTCTCAAGTTATATTACATGACAGAAAATCTTGTGTTATAAAAATACACTCTAACGGAGAAAAGACTAGAATGTAAAAGGTATGCTCCTCATGCTGATGAATGAATAATCTTAATATTGGAAGTTAGGTTTGATATGTATATATATGTATATGTATGCTAGCGCTCGGTGAGACAGATTCCGGGTTCAGTACCATGGATGTTTGTGTATTTATTCGAAATCCACCTTAAATGGTAGGTCCTGGTGCATTTAATTCAAAATGTGCAAAAAAATGACCGTAGAGCGACAAACTAAACCTTGTTTTCGAAACAGTTCTACAACAATGGCACCAGGGTATTAAACCTCAGCCCTAGTGGTCACCATCTACCACTGAGCCACGAGTCGTACTGAAAATACAGATTTCATCACTATTAACGAAATGTTCTTGCCAAAATGGTAAATCATAGATTAATTTATAGCATGGTCTAAAAATCCATGGTCTATATATACAATAATACATAATCAACATAGTATGGCCCAAGTATACTACATGGTCCAAAATATAGTATTGTTACAGCACTAATTATGAGACATTGTCGAAGGTATTATCAATCTACGAATGGGGAATTCCATGTTTCCTTCCAAACTCATGCTTACAAGCTCTCAAGGTTTCTCAGATTTGTTAAACGGTCAAGAGTTTCGCAGGAAATGAATCCTCAGAATCTGCACTTCCCTCCGACCCACTCGAAAGTCTTTTTAAAAGCAGCATTTGAAAAGAAAGGGGATAGACAACCTTCCTCCACCCTTCGACAGTAATTGCATGCGGTTACAGCGAAAATATAGTTAGTTACCTACGAGGAAGCTTTATTCGTTGGAAATGAGATTTCGGCACAATGGAGAAAGCCTTCCCTTTGGACAAAAGCAGGAGGCCGCAATTTTCTCCTGGAAGCGTCTGTTTCGGGAGAGCGCTCCCTGAATGCAAGGTCAACGGAAAGGGCAAGAAACGGGAGAGTTCGTTTTGCTGCTAGATGAAAAAGGTAGGTCGGGTGGGGGGGTGTACCAAAACCTTGCCTCGTTTTAATTTTAATAAGTGTTTAGTTGATTCTTGTCAGAGTAGTAATATAGTGAATCAAGTCAGTAAATCCAGAAAATCGGCACTTTTAAATATAATCAGAAACTCCTTTTAAAACATAGCAGAAATGGTTACTTGGTGTGTATTTTGTGAAAGAAAAATGTAATTTATGAAATGAGAAACAGTTCATTAGTATTTGTTGATTAAGTTCACCGATAATTAAAAACCGAGTTAATTAAAAAAATTCAAATATACAACGAAAATATTCTATAAGGATTTTTTTATTTATTTTATTTATTATTACCAACTTAGCTCTAACACAGTAATGTGCAGAAAAATGCAATTTACGAAATGAAAATCAGTTCATTAGTATTTGTTGATTAAGTTCACTGATATCTAAATGCATGTTAATTAAAAAAGAATTCAAATATACAACTGAAAGTATTCTATAAGGATGTTTTTTATTTATTTTTTTTAGCAGCGCTCAAACAGTAATGTGGTGTGGTGTCGTAGTAGTAGTCGTAATGGTGGTTCGGAACTATAGGTTCCTGTCTAATTAGCCTAAAAAGTGTGCACAAAATGATGGTAGTGCAACAAACTAAACCTTGTTTTGAAACAGTGTCTACAACAATTGCACCAGGGTATTAATCCTCAGCGCTAATGGTCACCAGCTACCACAGTGTCACGAGTCGGGCTGAGAATATATATATTTCCTCATTATTAACGAAATGCTCTTGCAGAAATGGTAAAACATGATCTTAAGATGATTAGAAATATAATATTGTTACAGCACTAACTATGAGACGATGTTATCAATCTAAGAATGGAAAATTCAGTGTTTCAATCTAAATTCATAGTTACAAGCTCTCAAGTTTTCTTAGATTTGTTAAACGGTCAAGAGTTTCACAGAAATCTGCAGGAAACGAATCCTGAGATTTTGCACTTCCCTTCCACCCACTCAAAAGTCTTTCAAAGGTGGTTTTCGAAAAGAAAGGGGGATGACAACCTTCCTCCTCCCTCCGACTATAATTGCATGCGGTTACAGCGAAAATATAGTTAGTTACCTACGAGAAAGCTTTATTTTCTGGAAAATGAGATTTCGGCACAATGGGGAAAGCCTTCAATTTGGACAAAACCAGGGAGTCCGCAATTTTCTCCTGGAACAGTCTGTTTCGGGAGAGCGCTCCTGAATACAAGGTCAGTGGGAAAGGTCCAGAAACGGGAGAGTTCGTTTTGCTGCGGCATGAGATGGTAGGGGGGCGCCAAAGGGTTGTCTCATTTTAATTTTAAAAAGTGTTTGGTTAACTGAAGTCAGAGTGAAAGGATATCCAGAAAATGGCCCTTTCCTTTCAGTGTTTAACTCTCGCGGAATTCTTTTAAAAATAGTCAGAAACTCCTTTTAAAACATTACAGAAATCTTTACTTGGTGTGTATTTTATGAAAGAAAAATGCAATTTACGAAATGAAAATCAGTTCATTAGTATTTGTTGATTAAGTTCACTGATATCTAAACGCATGTTAATTAAAAGAATTCAAATATACAACGAAAGTATTCTATAAGGATGTTTTTTTATTTATTTTTAGCAACTTAGCTCTAACACAGTAATGTGGTGTGGTGTCGTAGTAGTAGTCGTTATGGTGGTTGGGAACTATAGGTTCCTGTCTAATTAGCCTAAAGTGTGCACAAAATGATGGTAGTGCAACAAACTAAACCTTGTTTTTGAAACAGTGTCTACAACAATTGCACCAGGGTATTAATCCTCAGCGCTAATGGTCAGCAGCTAACACTGAGTCACGAGTCGGGCTGAGAATACAGACTTCATCACTATTAATGAAATGTTCTTGCAAAAATGGTAAATCATGGTCTAAAAAAATATATATTCTATATATACAATAATACATGGTCAACATAGTATGGCCTAAATATACTACATGATCCAAAATATAGTATTGTTATAGCACTAACTATGAGACATCATCAAAGGTATTATCAATCTAAGAATGGATAATTCAATGTTTCCCTCCAAATTCATAGTAACGAGATCTCAAGGTGTGTTAGATTTGTTAAGCGGTCAAGAGTTTCACAGAAATCTTCAGGAAATGAATCCTCAGAATTTTGCACTCTCCCTTCCACCCGCTCGAATGTCTTTCAGAAACGACTTTGAAAAGAAAGGGGGCGGCAACCTTCCTCCTCCCTCCGACTATAATTGCATGCGGTTACAGCGAAAATACAGTTAGTTACCCACGAGAAAGCTATTCGATGGAAAATGAGATTTTGGCACAATGGGGAAAGTCTTCCCTTTGGACAAAGGCGGGAGGCCGCAATTTTCTCCTGGAAGCTTCTGTTTTGGGGGAGCGCTCCTGAATACTCGGTCAGCGGGAAAGGTCAAGAAACCGGAGAGTTCGGTTTGCTGAGAGATGAGATGGGGGCAAAGGGTTGTTTCATTTTAATTTTAATAAGTGTTTGGTTAACTCAAGTCAGAGTGAAATGAAATCCAGAACATCGGCGCTTTTAATTCAATGTTTAACTCGCGGATGTTTTTCAAGAAACATCATAAACTCCTTTTGAAGCATTGTAAAAATGATTACTCTCTGTGTAATCTACGAAAAAAAACGTAATTTACGAAATGAGAAACAGTTCACAAGTATTTGTTGATTAAGTTCACCGATATCTGAATCCATAGCCGAATGACTACCACAGGTTCCAGATGCGAGTCTCGGCGGGGACCTGGATGTTTACAGTGGTTCGGAATCTAGTTTAAACCGTCGGTCCCGGTCCGTATAACCGTAGAGCGTTGGGCGTAAAACTGACAACCTTACCTCTTAAAAAAGAAAAAAACATCTGTTTCGAAATCGACGGGGAGGGGGTAAGGCTATTGCGCCGCTGATGATGATAATAATGATGATATCTAAATCCAAGTTAAATAAGAAACTAAGGAATTTCAGACTTGATAATTTATCTTGTTTGTAGTCAATATAAAAACTAAAGATTCGGTTTGGCCTATAGAACAGTAATATACTACAGAGCGCATCGAGATTACCAATTTGGGTCAAACATAAAAACTCACGTGATCATATATCTGACGTAACTTTTACTTTGTAGATTAACGTATGCGATGAAAGCCTGGCGATTTTTGGGCGATAATCTTTACTGACTGCCAGCTCTTTGCCGTTGGCGAGAATTGAAAAAGAGGTGTACTATCTACAACGATTTTTTAAAAAAAAAAGGGTTAATTTTTTTACTTATTCTTATTTATGTAAATTTAATTTTTCTAAATATTTGACATTTATATATTAATACTTTTTCTGGTGTAATATTAATGATAAAATCAGTAGATTAATAATAAATAATTAGACTGATCTGAAATGATTAAAAAATAAAATATTCATTCATGATTATTTTTGTAATGTTTTATTATATTTCATATATAATGACTAGTGTTGTGAGTAAACTAATATTTATTGTATCTATTTATCTAAAAATTAGTGAATTAAATGTACGACTTGAGAAGAAGAATTTCTCGGAATTTCCAGAATTGTTTCGTGACATGTTCATGTTTTCTAAAAATAATTGCGCGTAGGGGAAACAAGCCAAGAGGCGATACAGCGCCAACTCCAGTACAAAAGGACGGCAGATGTTTACCCCAACTTTCTGTTCCTTTAGAATAGGAAAAAGCTCTCTATTTTAATAAGCTTTTATTAGTTTCACCTGTAAGTTTGTTTGTTTGTTTGTTTGTTTGTTTGTTTGTTTGTTTGTTTGTTTGTTTGTTTGTTTGTTTGTTTGTTTGTTTGTTTGTTTGTATGTATGTATGTAACTGACTGTTTGGGCTCGATTTTGCCCCTACTTTAAGCGATCCGATTTAATTTAAATGTTGTAAACTTATCAAGGACCGACGACAATAAAATATTTTGATAAGTTTATTATCTCGTCATCATTAGGATCGCCAGGATTAGTGATTAAAACACACAGCCTTTGAAAAGTCATCTTGATCGGCGCATCACTTTTTCCCCTGAGATCTGTTTCTCCTCATACACACTATTTAAGCTGCAAAGAAACATTTACAGACATCTTTCAGATATTCAAACCTTACGTGGGACAGTGACACAACGGATAACGCGCCTGATTATGAGATTCCCTGTTATAATCCTGGCTGGCTCGACATATTCGCATTTAGCCTTTGTTTTACTCTCAATTAAATTATTGTAAGAACCAGTCCCCGTACTGGGACCTCATTTAAATATTATAGTTTAAAAACATTAAAAACATGTTTTTAGAGTTAATCAAACTAAAAAAAGTAAATAAATTAATAGTTTAAAAAAACTAAAAAAAACACGCTTTTAGAGTTAATCAAACTAAAAAGTAAAAATAAATGTTAACATAAGAATAAAATGACTGACGAGAAAATGAATGTCACTGTTCTAAAAGCGTGGGGTGCTTTGTATGACATTTTTAAACTAACTCTGCATTTCGGAATGAAACGAGTGAAAAAATTATAACGATTGATATCGAGCACCCCACGCTTTTAGAACAGTGACATTCATTTTCTCGTCAGTAATTTTATTCTTATGCTAACAATTATTTTCTACATTTTTAGTTTGATTAACTCTAAAAGCGTGTTTTTTAGTTTTTTAAACTATTAATTTATTATTTCTACTGAAGTGTTCGCTCGCCCTTACACCACTTACTCCAGTTTTGAACTGAGATCACCCAATCACTAAATCCAATTATTAAAGTAGTTACAATGCATTTATAAGAAGAAAAAAATATATATATGTGAATTGTTCAGCGTAATTAGTTCGATCAAAATTATTGTCCTCTTACAGCTAAAAATTAAAGATTTAAAAATCCGAAATATTTATATACTTTTTCTAATAAAATTAATTATATTTTTAGTTAGTTATGCCTTTTTTAAAAAAAATACAGTGCCAGTTTAAAAAAAAAAGTGCGATATTTGTTTTGCTATAAATATCGAAAACTAAAAAAATTAACTAATAAGATAAGCTTCAAACTGTGAATCATTGATAACTTTTATTGAAAAAGAAAAATATTTTAATTGAATAGTTATAATACAACATCTAAAATAACTTTGAAGCAAAAACAAATTATGTTTTATAAAAATCGTAAAAATCTTTAAAAGCCTGCTAAAATTCTATGTACATTAAAATTGAATTCTCCTAATTCATTATAATTATACATTTTATTTTCTGAAGAACATATAATAATAATTCCTCTTATGCATTATTATAATGTTACTGTAAGTTATTAAATCCTGCGAACATTACTTTAAAATATTCTAGAAAAATAATAAGTTTATGATATTCTAAAAAACAAAGTTTCTCACATATTTAAATTTAATTCTTACTTTAAAATATTTCTTGAAACTATTTATATCAAATATTGGTTTGATTTAAAAACAATATTTAATATTTTAATAAGTTAATATCATACAATTATTTTGTTTTTCAATGAGCTTCAGCTATTCAAAACGATATCATATTTATCAGACTAAAAACAAAGCGATAAAAATATCGTCTGCGATAGAAAATTGAAATTGATTCTGAAGCCAAAAGAAATCGTTTGCACTAGTTTGCTAGCGTTTTAAGTAATTAGTTATTATGTTTGGAGAATTGTGAATCATTAAAGAACGTATTATTATTAATTTTAACAAAAAAAAGAAAAATATAGGAAATTTCCAAATTATATGGCTTCCAATTATTTTTCCTTATTATGTTATTGTCTATGACAATCAAGGTATGTTTTATTCTGTTTTAAAAGGATTTTTTTTCTTACCTTCATTTGACTTTTAAAATATCTTGGAACATTATAATGATTATTAGAATATTCCAAGATATTTTAAATGATTATAAAAGAATTCGTTTTTGATTTTGATTTTGATGAATTCGTTTTTGATTTTCGTTTTTGATGAGTTCGGTTTTTTTTTTTTTTCCCGTTTTTGTTTTAATTCGTTTTTTATCAAAATTAATACGGAAACCATATTGAAAGAATATTGAATACAAAAAGGATGATAAAAATCTACACATTAATTACATGATTCATTAAATTATAGAATAAATATTGTATAATACTAATTATAATGAATTCAGTAATTTAAGTATTATACACTGGAAAAATTTAATGAAAATAAGGACTTTTAAATAATCACAGCGGTAAAATAATTCGAAAAGATTAAAATAACTGAATTCATTCATTTAAACTCTAAATTATAAAGTTACTTTAATTCAGTAGCCTTTTGGAAATATTTACTTTCCGTTTTATCTCATTTACATTTGGCTATGTAAATTAGATAATGCGAAAATTAAGTATGTGTTTTGTTATTCAGAAAATAAAAATAAATAAATAAACTTTTTTAAAGCTGTCCGTTATATCGTGCTTTCTGTTTGCATTTGGACTCGATTACAACGAAAAGAGGGTTTGAACTTCCAGCTATATGATGGTCAATTGGCTAACGCTCTGGTCTTTGGTACCACAGGCTTCAGGTTCGAATCCAGGCAGTGGCATAGATGTGAGTAGTTCGGAAACCACGTTAAACTGTTGGTCCTCGTCTAATTAGCCTAAAGTGTGCACAAAATGTCGGGGAGCGTCAAAATAAATAAATATCACCCACCTCCAGATGGTATCCTTGAGAGTGTCCGTTAAAAAAACGGCACTGGCAAAATATATGTATACAGACCCTTAATTAACAATCCTGGGTAATGTTGAATCTGTTGCCTATTTGATGTTCTTATGGGGTCTAAAGTCACGGTGTTTGGCATTTAAAAAAAATTGAAAATAATAATAATATTAATTTAGAAACACTCAGCTGCCGAACATCTAGAAAGGAAAGAAATACTACTATGAAGAAATGCTACATACAGCTATTAGATAAATAATTTTGTAAATATCATTTCTTTTTGCTGAATTTCGAAATCAATTTATTTTATGATATTTTTCCAAGATATTTGAAATACCTTTAATTTAAGTATCAAAAATATTTATATTTTTACCATAAAATAACCAAAAATAATAATAATAACACTGAGTAAATTTTACTGATTTTTGTTATTTATGATATTTAATCTAAAATCAATTCATTAAATAATCATTATCTTCATCATCATCATCACCATTGGAGCAACAGCCCCATGGTGGGCCAAAACCGTCTGACTACTGTCAGATTCTTTTGTTGCGTTATTCTTTTTACGGGGTAGGATTGTCACCCTATGACCAATGCTCTACAGTCATATTAGACTGGGACCTAGAGTGGATTCTGAACTGCTACAAACACCCATGTCCTGCCAGGACTCGAACCCGAAACCTGCGGTCAAAAACGCTAGTCACTCGGTTATCAGACCCCACGTAAATTTTTGAATATTTTAATTATTTCATCAAAAATACGTTCAGAAACTGAATGTTTCAAAAATTGAAATGAAATTTTCTCATTCATCCGATAAACTTATAAAGAAAATGAATTGGGACTCGCACCTGAAATTCAGCTACCAAGCGCCAAAGCGCTACCATAAAATAATGGTGTAAGTTAATTCAAATATTCAAGAAAGCATAGAGACAAACCTGACCAAATTCATAGTTACCATGTTCTTATAACAAAAATACAATTAATATAAAGTTATATATAATTTAAAATTAAAGATTATTTATTTTTAACCATAAAATTATCTGTAATTACTGTAAATTATTTGCAATTAAAATTAAAGATTTTTCAGTATTTAGATTTTTAAAAAATGATCTAATCAATTTTTATATCAATGCTTTCTTTTATAACTTCTTCTATTGTTACTATTTAGGAAGAACAAATGACAAGCGTAGACCAACAAAAATAAAACAATTATATATTTTATTATTTTTATTATTTTATTTTTTATTTTCTAAAGAGGTGCACTGTAAAAGTGAATTTTCCTTGAAATTTTTTTTTTTATCCTTAATTGATGAAATTCAATTAACTCTGAAAAAGTTTAAAAAATGTAAGGAAAGAAAAATATTTTTAACTCTAGGAATTATTAAAGTTGGTATTTAAACGAAAATTCATTTATTTTTTTAAAATTATTTAATGAGATATTTTTGGGAGGTTGTTTTTTCGGTAGAGAAATAATAATTAAAACGATTTAACAATGTCAATTTATTATAAAATAATGAAGCAATTAAAAAAGAAATGCAAAAAAGTAATTTTAAAATTCTAAAAATTAAAGTAATTAATCGGTGACTATATTTAGTTACTCATTAAATAAATAATTTCATAAATATCATTTTTTTGCTGAGTTTCGAAATAAATTTATTTTGTTAATTATATTTCACAAAAGTATAAAAGTAGTAGTGTTATTGCTTTGAAATTATTTTTAATTAATAATTTGAAAATAATTACATTAATAAATAAAACAATAATTATTATTTCATTCAGATCCATTCTTAAAAAAAAAACTCAAAAGCCATATTGTAATTTAAAAAAAATTAAATATATATTTATTTACAGTTAAATAAATAAGCCATTTCTTTTAAAAAAATCTTCCTTCGCACCAAAAGTATAAAGTAGTAGTGGCCGACAATAAAGAGTGTTGGCAAAATTCGCCAAGCTGTCATCGCATAATAGAATTTAAATACCAAATAATTAAAAAAATAATTTTTATATTTATTTACAGTTAAATAAAGTGTTATCCAGCTTTCTTTTAAAAAAAAATTATTGTATCATAGTAGACTTTTTTTTTCTTCTTTTTTTTGCACCAACAGTATAGAGTAGTAGTGGCTGACAGTAAAGAGTGTTGGCAAAATTTGCAAAGCGTTCGTTCATATGTATAGTATGTTCAAATTGTACTGTGCTGTCTTTTCAAAATATAATAAATGTTATGGCGGTTAAACGTTTCATCTAATCATTTTAAAGAATAAAGTGAATTTCCACATAAAAGACAACTAAATTTACTGGACCAAGACCCTTATTCGTAATTTCTATTGCTATTAAAAAGTGTTCCATATCTTTTTTTTGGGGGAAGGGGGCGGAGGATGACTATACATACTTCATTTCCTCACCATCAGTCTAATAGTTCGATAAATATTCGATCCTTCTTAATTCGGAACACCAGTAAAGATTAGTTGCAAATTTTCATGTTATACACCACTATATTAAAAGTCGGTCGCAAGACTTGCTTTCATGCTAGAAAATAAGCAGGTAGATGGAACAAAATTCCAATAAGTGAGGATAATTAGTCTCTGGTAATTCATCCATCTGTTATTTTGCACCATATCTATGCGCGGCCTGTTGGAATCCTAGTGGTAGTATGGATGTTTGTGAGGGATTTGTAATCCGCGTTAAACTGTAGGTCCCGGTCTAATTAGCCCAAAGTGTGCACAAACCAAAGTAAGCCATTTTATGCAGGGCTCACCCTCATTTTTTTCTATATTCTTTAAAATAGTCTTTTTAGCTGGATAATCAAGAGTAGTTAAAAACAGGAAAAAATATTCTTCTTATGCAGATGGACATTTGACGCCGTTTGGGGCAAACTTAACAATGGATGTGTCGATTTCTCTGATTATCTATTCCCGAGACGCAACGCAAATCTCACTCGAAATTCCTCGTCCATTTGTCAAATTGGGCTAACTCATCGCGGTGATTTATTCGAGTTTGATTAAAACCACAGCAATCTGCCTGGCGTGGTGTAATTAAATTACCGGATCTGAGATAAATCATACTTTCTAAATGAATGACGGGGCTGCCGGATCTTGAGCTACGTTCTCTTCAAGGAAAACGCTATTAGGTTTTAATGAAGCAATCGATGGTTAAGTGTTGTCCATGGATTTCTTTTTTTAATCTGGTGCCTGTTTGGAAGCCATTTTTACGCAAATATTTTTAACGCGGACTGCCAGACACTTTCTTGATGAATGGAGCCTTGTTATTAAAAATTTTTAACGAAACGGTATCCGTGTTTTTTAACCTGATGCTTTCATTATTACTTTCCACTTAATTTTAATAACGAATGTTTGCCATACTATTAAATGATCTTTTGATATGGAGGACATACGATCGACATAAAGACATTGTCCGTAAAGAGGTTCCCTTATAGAATCGCCTGTGTTCAACATATATTGATATATACTTCAACTCTCGTTTTTACATTTAAGGAACAGTCATGAAAACTGTAAAATTGACTAACAGGGTGCCTATAAATTTAAGAGGCCGTTTGTTCCGATATGATAAAACAAGCTACAAAGCGATTAACATTGACTGGCTTTGAAATTCAATTGGGAACCTTAAAAAAATTGCACGATAACTCTTGCAAATGAATTTATATATATTTTTTCATCTGAATCTCTGACCAAAACACTTATGAACCGTTAAATGGTTATCCTTTTGTAATTCTTCCTTTCCACTTAATTTTTATAGCGAATGTTTGCCCTATTAAATGAACCTTTGATATAGAGAATATACGATCGTCAAGACATTGCACACAAGGAAGTTTCCTTATAGAATCACCTATGTTCAAGATATACACTTCAACATTCATTTTTACATTAAAGTCACAAACAAAACACTTATTAAACGATTATCCTTTTGTAATTCTTCCTTTCCACTTAATTTTTAAAGCGAATGTTTGCCGTATTAAATGATCCTTTGATAAGGAGGACATACGATCGACATAAAGACATTCCCCGTAAGGAAGTTTCCTTATAGAATCAGCTATGTTCAACACATGTTTAACATATACACCTCAACTCTCGTTTTTACATGAAAATAACAAACAAAACACTTATTAAACGGTTATCCTTTTTTAAACTCATAGTAGTATTCGAGTTTGATTAAAACCACAGCAATCTGCGTGGCTCGGTGTAATTAAATTACCGGATCTGAGATAAATCATATTTCTAAATGAATGACGGGGCTGCCGGATCTTGAGCTACGCTCTCTTCAAGGAAAACGTTATTAGGCTTTAATGAAGGAATCGATGGTTAAGTGCTGTCCATAGATTTCTTCTTTTTTTTTTAACCTGGAGACTGTTTGGAAACCATTTTTACGCAAATTTTTTGTTTTTAACGCGGGACTACCAGACACTTTCTTGATGAATGGAGCCATGTTATTAAAAATTTTTAATGAAAAAGTATCGATGTTTTTAACCTGATGCTTTCATTAATCATGTTCTCGGAGCTTGCTTGTTATTTTTCGCGAGGAACAAGAGTGGGCCCTCCTCCCACCCCTTCTTGCTTCAGCTGAAGAGGGCAGGGTGGTGTTCCACTTGTAATCGATTCGTATTGAGTGGACAGGGTCTGTTTCGCAACAATGTATCCACAGATGCCTGTCAGAAATGTGCAAAATTAGAACTAATTGGTATATTCTTAATTCATTTCTGTTAATTTTATGATGGCAAAATATCCATAAAATCGATTCGTATTTGTAGTTTGATTTGGTTTGTCTCTCTACGGTCCTTTTGCACACCTTGGAATTATTAAACTGGGACCGACAGTCAAACGTGGATTCCGAACGACTCAAAAACATCCATGTCGTATGGGTTCGTATGGGTAGCCTGTACAGGATTGGAACGTCATGTTAACATACCTAGTTTGAAATGTTCAGCACCTCAAAAACTCTTCTTAAAAAATGGAAATACTACTGTGTCCAAAAAGTAAGACCAATTTTCAAATTAAAATTACCGGGGCTTATGGAATTTCAATTTTTTGTTGTCTCCACTTGTAATCGATTCGTATTGAGTGGGCAGGGTCTGTTTTCACGAAAATGTATCCAGACAGGCCTATCAGAAATGTGCAAAATTAGAACTAATTAGTGTATTCTAATTAGAACAGAATTATTAGAATTATATAATTATAACTAGAATATTCTAGAACTAATTAATGTAATTAGTGAATGTTCCTTTCTGTTAATTTTTTGATGTGAAAATATCCATAAAATCGGGTCGTATGGATAGTAGGGTTCAGGATTGGAGCGTCATGTTTTCAGATTTTAGTAAAAGGTTTTTGATAATATACATTTTGCATAAAAAGAATCCGGAATTGTTAACTAATATACAATAACATAAGTTTCTCAAATTTTATTTTGCTGCCTTCAATGTAAGAATAGTTTGGCATCGAGTGCGCTTGGTCCAATCTTCCATTCATTTTCATAGACTGATTAAGGCCTTCAATAGAGTCAAAAGGACGTGTGGTAAATGCCCAAAAGTGGTAATTTTAACTTTGAAAACAGCAAAATTACTCATGATACCATATCAGGTGACAATACTTGAATACTATATAAAGTGCCTTGATTAATGACATTCATTGAGTTCTTGGTGAAACATTCATGTCTTCAGTTTCAAAAACTCTCATGCCTTCAACGACCTGCTTTCCATGCTCTTTTTGGATTAAATTCAAAACTTTTGGAACCAGACATATGGAGATGCGTGTCATACCTAAAATATAAGTCATAATGTTATGAACGAACTTGAAAGATACGTTTACATTTCGAGCCAACTTTACCGTTCACATCTTGCGCCATTTAATATACCGATTTTTGACCACCCATTTCTTAATTTTGTCGGTGCTTTTGTCTTTCTTTGAATGATATTCATATGATTCATAATATTCATATGATTATGTTTTTTTATATGAACGATTCACCGTAAATATTGTATATTTTTAGCACAAAATGTGCGGACAACTCTTTGTTCAACTAATTTTTTCCTTGTAAATCGCAGGCACTCAAACTAGTCATAACGTTGTTAACTTACATAAAAAAGATGACCTCCTCTCTGAGGCCACCTCAAGTAAAATATAAAAAGCATCCGGAGCAATAAAGATAGTGTTCAATGTGCTTGATTGTTTCGGTTTTTTGACGGAGAAAAGGGATTTCAAAGTCATTCAACAGGCAAATGGCAAAAAATCATACTAAAATCATCATGAAATCTCTCGCCAAAATTATACCAAGTTGGACTTTAAAAGTGGGACTTTAATCATAATCACATTGTACATATTATACATACGTTTGAAGATACGAATTTCTTTATCAAAGCCTTACTGAATATTATTTAAACTGAGCCCATAGTAATGTATTGCAA
This sequence comes from Caerostris extrusa, assembly GCA_021605095.1. Taxonomy (NCBI): domain Eukaryota; kingdom Metazoa; phylum Arthropoda; class Arachnida; order Araneae; family Araneidae; genus Caerostris; species Caerostris extrusa. The sequence continues at coordinate 121,562 of BPLR01005923.1, forward strand.
ATTAGAGTACCAACATTTAACCAAGTAGGATGTGTTTTTTTTTTTCACTTATTGAAATCCTGATCTAGAAATAAAAAGAGAATTGCCGTCGGAAAACGATAGATCTATGCTTTTGCTGAGCCATAAACATTTTATTCCACACAGGCTTTCATTTGTTCCCTGTTTTCCTATAAATGGACTCTCCAGCGGCTTAGGATTTCCCCGCGTCAAATTGTTCTTGACATTTCGCCGCTTCTTTTGCGAACACAATTCGGAATTCGACGCCATTTTTGGAAACGTTTGTTTTTCTGTTTGTTCCTGCAAATCCCCTCAAGTCCTCCTCATAAAAAATGCACGGACGACTAACACTCCAGCGGAAGAGCCTCTTCTTCCTATTTGGTTACTCTATTCGATGTTTCCTTTTGAAATTTCACTGCATTAATTTTTCCCTTTAACAAAAATAAAAAGGAAAAGGAGAAGTATATAGGAGAGATTTAAATAAATTGTGAGGCAGTTTTTTTTTTTTCTTCGGGATGTTCCTCTTCGGGGGATATTGGGCGGAATCTGTGCTGGTGCACAAATATTTGTTTTTTTTTTGCTCTATAATTTCTTGATTTTTCTCCTCCCCCTCCTAGCCTGGGGGCCGACGTTTGTCAAATAACAGTTTCACAAGCTTAAGAATATCCCTTTACAGAAACAAGGAAACGGGTCGTGTAAATAAATAGATTCTGAGGTTTCCACATTTTTGTGACACGGTTTCCGAAAAGTACAACACCAGTTTTAAGCAACTTGTTCGAAGGAAGTTATTATACGCAAATCTTATACTTTCAGCATCTCAAAAAATAGAAAAGGAAAGAGTTTGACATTAGTTGAATATCTGATTTTCAATGGAATTGACATTGAACATGATTTTATACATTTTGATTTTATTAATACAAATATGTCTATTTATTTAAATCACTCTATTCTCAATTTGCCTATCTTAAAATCTTCCAAGTCTTCTTAATGTTGAAAATATCTCTGACTAATCTGGGAAGCAATATTTTCAAAGTGTTCCAAATTCGGACAGATTGGTTTAATTTGTCGCTCTACAGTCATTCTTTGCACACTTTAGGCTAATTAGACCAAAACCTACAGTTTAACGTGGATTCCGAAAGATCAACAAACATCCATGCGCACAGCCAGAATTCGAAGCTGAAGCCTGTGATACCAAAAGGCCAGAGCGCTAACCATTTCGCCACTAGGCCGCTAACTTGGATGCTAAATGTGTAACAGCATTCGTCGTTGCAGCCCACTTTGGGCTTCTCACAGGGACATGGTTAATACGACCCAGTCCACGACACAATTAAAAAAATAATGATTTTAACCAATATAAAAGATGCACTCATCTCTTGATCCACGTCAAGCAAAAAGCATAAAACGTATCCGGAACTGACTGTTAACAAAAGCACACAAAAATCAGTTTATTTAAAAAAAATTGCTGCTGTCATCACACTGCTAAAATTCAGCCTGGTAACTCAGTACAGTACTACCAACTTACAAAAAAAAAAATGTAGCGATATCTTTTACACACGTGCTTTAAATTATAAATTTCGGACACTTTTACACAGAATTTAATTAAGTAACTTTAAATGAATATATACTGCCCCTCCAAAAGTTAAGGAACAACATGTTTTTCCAAGCTCACTATAAAAAATGAGAGTAAAAAATAAAATTTATAGTTTCTATAAAATGATAAAAACGAACTTTATGCAAATTTATGCCGAAACGATAGTTGCCACACTTTTTTTATAGAAAAACAGGTACATATGCGTGAGAGAAAATATGCAAATATCAGGCTTTCGTAATTACGCGTGTAACTTCTGTTGATTTACAACTTTTGTTAACTGATTCGTTTACAATAGTCAGTGGGGTCCCGCAATGTCTGAGATAAGCTGTTGGCCCGATTCATTAAGGTGGCGGCGGTCGGTCGGATGGATGGAAAAAGTTCTGTCCTAGGCTGATGCTGCCAGGCGTATTAATGGGTCTTTCAGTGTGGTTTACCATCTCTGGAATCAATATCAAAAAGCTTCTGTGTCCAGAAGACTTTTACCAAGTCGACCACGAGCTACAACACCTGCAGAAGACCGTTTCATAGCTCTTTTCGGCTCGAAGGAGAAGAAGTATTTCTGTGGTGCAACTTATTGGAGGCCACTCTAGAGCATCAGGGAGAAGAATATCCGTTAGTACGGTGCGAAGGAGTCTTCACAATTCAGGTCTCTATGCAAAGCGACCAGTTGTGCGTGTCCCCCCTCAACGGACGACAGAAAAGGGCCCACTTATCTTGGGCAAGTAAACATGTTTCCTGGACCACATAAAGATGGCCATCCTATACTCTTTACAAACGAGTCCAGATTCACACTGGAGAGCGGTTCAGGACGTCTACTGATCTGGAGGGAACAAAGCACCAGATACCATCAATCCAACACTGTTGAAAGACACAGTAACCGAGGTGGTAGAATAATGGTTTGGGCAGGAAGCTCACTGGGTGGTTATACTGACCTGCATGTGTTCCAGGAGGAACTGTGACTGGTTTAAGATGTCGGGATGAGATCCTTGATCCTTATGTCCGCCCATATGCCAGTGCAATTGGCAATTTTTTTTTCATTTTTATGGAAGATAATACACGAAATCACCGAGCTGTAGTTGTTGAGAAATATCTTGAGTATGTTGGTTTGGAGCCAATGGAATAGTAAGCTCAATGTCCAGACCTGAATCCGATAGAGCATCTTTGGGACAATCTTTGGTAAACAGGTTGCTGCTTTAAGTCCTTCTCCAAGGTCTTCAGGAGAGCTAAAACAACGCTTACTCCCTGTCAGGTCTTCGCTTCCCATTTCGGTAACCGACAACTTAATTGACAGTTTGGAAAGTCGAGGAAGCCAATGCATTCACGCTAGGGGTAGGCATAACCCTTATTAAAACTCTTTTTTGTTATGTTTCTATGACATTTTACCACATAAAACTGTGATTATTATTTTTCCCAAGAATGGACTTTTCCAGCGAGGTTGCTTTTTTGTTGTAAATAATTTTTGCTTTTTCTTACGTAAACTTCTATGTTGCAGTCAATACATAACTATTTTGTGCACATGTCATCCAAATTTGGGGTTTCTACATTCATTCATTTGTAAATTAGGCGCAAAAAAACCGGTTGTTCCTTAAATTTCGGAGGGCAGTATACAAATATAATATACGTATAGAGATAAGAAAATTGTTTTTTTCAATGTTTTTCTGGATATTTTAACTGAGCCCGTAGTAATATATTGCCAATGAGAGTACAAACACTTAACCAAGTAGGATGTGTTTTTTTTCCGCACATTGAAATCCTTATCTAGAAATAAAAATAGAGAATTGCCGCCGGAAAACGAAAGATCTTTGCTTTAGCCAAGCCGTAAACCTTTTCCTCCGCACGGCTTCATTTGTTCCCTGTTTTCCTGTAAATGGACTCTCCAGCGGCTTAGATTTCCCCGCATCAAATTGTTCTTGACATTTCGCTCGCTTCTTTTTGCGAACACAATTCAGAATTCGACGCCATTTTAGAAACGTTTGTTTTCTGTTCTTCCCGCAAATCCCCTCAAGTCCTCCTCGTAAAAAATGCATGGATGACTAACACTCCGGCGGAAGAGCCTCTTTTTCCTATTCGGTTACTCGATTCGGTGTTTAGTTTTGGAATTTCACTGCTTTTTTTTTTCTTTAAAAAATAAAAAGGAATAGGAAAAGTATATATAGGAGAGATTTAAATAAATTGTGAGGAATTTTTTTTTTTTCAGGATGTTTTTTTTTTATTGTTCATCGGGGAAGGGGGGGCAGAATCTGTGCTGGTGCACAAATATTTGTTTAGTTTGTTGTGCTCTCATTTCGTCATTTTCTCTCACCCCCTCCTCACGGGGCCGACGTTTGCCAAATAAAAGTTTCACAAGCTTAAGAATATCCCTTTACAGAAGAATCAAGAAAACGTGCCTCTAAATAAATAGATTCTGACTTTTCCACATTTTAGTGACACTGTTTAAGTAAAGAACAGCACCAGTTTTAAGCACCTTGTTCAAAAGCAACTTATTATACGCAAAGCCGCTCAAAAAAAAAAAAGGAAAGCGCCTGACATTAGTTAGATACCTGATTTTCAAGGGAATTCACATTTAACATGATTTAATAATTTATGACTTTATCAATACAAGTATGCCATTTTATGTAAATTGTTAGTCTGAATTTGTCTATGTTAAGATTTTCCAAGTCTTCTTAATGTTGAAAACAGATAGATTACTTTGGATTGTCGCTCTACTGTCATTTTGTGCACATTTTAGGCTAATTAGAACGGGACCCACATTTTAACGTGAATTCCGAAGGATTAACAAACATCCATGCCACAGCCAGAAAGTCTGTGGTCCAAAGGCCTGAGCGCTAGCCACTTGACCATTAGGCCACTAACTCGGATCCTAAAGGTGTAACAGCATTCGTCGTTGTAGCCCACTTTGGGCAACTAACAGGGACAGGGTCAATACAATCCAGTCCTCGACACAGTTAAAAAAAAAAATAATGATTTAAAGGAACATAAAAGATACGCTGATCTCATTATCCACGTCAAGTAATGCATAAAACGTACCCGGAACTGTTAACAAAAGCACCCAAAAATCCGTTTATTTAACCACAAAATATCTGCTTTATCACACTGCTGAAATTTCGCGTGGTCACTCAGTACAGTGCTACAAACTTACAAAAAGAAAATGTAGCCATATCTTTTATACACTTGTTTTAAATTATCAATTCCTGATACTTTTTACCCAGAATTTAATTAAGGGATTTTAAATCAATATACAAATAATATATAAATTTCAAGATAATAATTTTTTTTATCACTAACTTTGTGAATATTTTAAGTGAATCCATAGTAATGTATTGCCAATTAGAGTACCAACACTTAACCATGCAGGATGTATTTTTTTTCACACATTGAAATCCTCATTTAAAAATAAAAAGAGAGATTTGCCGCTGGAAAAAGTAAGATCTTTTTTTAGCCGAGCCGTAAACCTTTACTTCGCACGGCTTTCATTTGTTCCCCTGTTTCCCAATAAATGGGCTCCCCAGCCTAGGATTTCCTATCTTAAGATCTTCCAAGTCATCCTTATGGCTGAAAAGATCTCTGACCTAATGTGGGATCTGGCCTTTGTTACCACAGGTATCAAGATCGAATACTGGTGGTCCAATGAATGTTTGTTAGTGATTCAGAATTCACTATTTATTTAAACCATAGGTCCCTGTGTAATATGATCGTAGAACGTTGTGGGAGCACTGTTACTTGCGTCCTTAGCATAACTTCAAGCTACACATGCCCATGGGTAGTGCTAAATGAGTAATAGCCGTCGTCGGTGCAGCTCACTTTGGGTTGCTCATAGGGACATGATCAATACGACCTAGTCATCGACACAATTAAAATTTTAAATGAATATACAAATAATATATACGTTTGAAGATACGAATTTCTTTTATCAAAGCCTTTGTGAATATTTTATCTGAGACCATAGTAATGTATTGCCAACACTTAACCTAGTAGGATGTGTTTTTTTTTTCGCATATTGAAATCCTTATCTAAAAATAAAAAAAGAGAATTGCCGCTGGAAAGATCTTTGCTTTAGCCGAGCCCTAAACCTTTATTCCTCACAGGCTTTCATCTGTTTCCCGTTTTCCTCTAAACGGACTCTCCAGCGGCTTAGGATTTCCCCGCGTCAAATTGTTCTTGACATTTCGCTCGCTTCTTTTTGCGAACACAATTCGGAATTCGACGCCATTTTGGAAACGTTTGTTTTCTGTTTGTTGCTGCAAATCCCCTCAAGTCCTCCTCATAAAAAATGCATGGGCGACTAACACTCCGGCGAAAGAGCCTCTTTTTCCTATTCGGTTACTCGATTCGATGTTTCCTCTCGGAATTTCACTGCATTTATTTTTCTTTAAAAAAAAAAAAAAGGAATGGGAAAAAAGTATATAGGAGAGATTTAAATAAATTGTGAGACAGTTTTCTTTTTATTCTTCGGGATGTACCTCTTCGGGGGTTATTGTTCATCGAATGGGGGGGGAATCTGTGCTGGTGCGCAAATATTTGTTTATTTTGTTGCGCTCTCATTTCGTCATTTTCTCTCCGCTTCCCCACCCCCTTTTCCCACGGGGCCGACGTTTGTCAAATAAAAGTTTCACAAGCTTAAGAATATCCCTTTACAGAAGCAAGAGAACGGGTCCTCTAAATAAATAGATTCTGAGGTTTCCACATTTCTGTGAAACCTTTTTCCGAAAAACAACAACACCAGTTTTAAGCAACTTGTTAAGCAACTTATTATACGCAAAGCTTCTTAAAAAATAAAAAATAAAGAACCTGACATTGGTTAGACATCTAATTTTCAATGGAATTGACATTTAACATAATTTGATATATTTTGATTTTTACATATATAATATAGTATGTCAATTTATGTAAATCGTCAGCCTCAATTTGCCTATCTTAAGATCTTCTAAGTCTAAGCCATCTTAGTGGTTGAAAAATATCTCTGTGGGAATCTGGCTTTTGATATCACAGGAATCAGATTCGAATCCTGGAGGCGGTATGGATGTTCTGTGAGTGGTACGGAATCCACTTTAAACTGTAGGTCTCGGCGTAATTAGCATAAAGTGTGCACAAATGGCCGTAGAGAGACAAACAAATCCAAACATTCAGAATCAGACATGTGGCGTTTCATTTTATACCTAAAATATAAGTCATAATGTTATGAACGAACTTAAGAGATACTTTACATCTTGAGTCAACTTTCCTGAGGCTCATATACCAATTTTTGATCATCCACTTCTTTTGATTTTGTCGACGCTTTCGTCGTTCGCAGCAGTTGAAGGTCGTCGATTAGTTAATCAACTATTATTTCTAGTCTTTCTTTGAATGTTTTATATCACTCATAAGCTTGTGCTTTTAACACTAAGGATTTTACCGTACATCTTCTGCATTGTTTTTAACCACAAAATTTATGTAAAACTCTTTTTGTTCCATTAATTTTTCTTTTTTTCCTTTTAAAAATTGCATGTATCAAAATAACAGTCATATGTTATGAACGAACATAAAAGATGCGCTTATCTCTTAAGCCATCTCAAGTAAATTATAAAAATATCAGGAACTGTTAATAAAGTCACAAAAATTCATTTATTTAATCACAAAATAGCTGTTGTCAACACACTGAGAGACAGATCGAGCTCAAATTCCGCGTGGCCAATGTTACCAATGGCTCAGTGGAATTTTACTAAAACGAAATGTAAATTTACAAAAAGAAGTGTAGCGATATCTTTTATACGCGTATTTTAAATTATAAATTTCAGGTACTGTTTACACAGAATTTAGTTAAGTAGTTTTTTAAATGAATACATATATAATATATATGTTTGAAGTTGAATACTTACCAAAAAAAAATTTCTAATTTTTTAAAATATGTATGGAGTTTTTACTGAGAAAAGAATCTTCAAAGAAATAATATGGCATTATTTTTTTAAATTAAACAAATCTATGATCAAAGTTGTTTTACACAAAATGTCAAATAGCTTTAGAAAAATCTTCACTCAAAAGCTTGCAAATTATAATCATGACCATTAGCTGGCTTTTATATAAAACGTGTTCCACTCAACGACAGATACACTATCTGGAAGAAAGTGACGGACACCCTCGAAAAGTGTAAAAGTCAACAATACAGCTGACACATGCGCAATAATAGGTATAACGTGTCAGCCATGTCCTATAAATACTCTGTGGAGTCGACTAGAGTTGTTTTTTGTCAAGATGCCGCCACGGGAAGAGTTGTCTGAGTTCGAGAAAGTGTGTTGGTTGGATTGTATTGCCAAGGTGTCAATTAGGGAGATATCCCGTCTCCGTAACTGCTCAAAATCAACTGTAGCACATGTTGTGTGTCGCTACAAGACTGAGGGACACTGTCAGAACAAACCCGGAAGTGGACGACCTACAGTTCTTCTCACCAGCGGGTGCTCGGCAGGGAGATTCGAAGTAACAGTCAAACATCCATGGATAACATCGCTAATGAGTTTAGACAAGCCACAGGTGTGGCCGTTTCGACCAAGACTCTTAGTATCGAGGCCAATAAGTTAGGTTAAACTGGACGTTCGGCGGCCCATAAGCCTTTGATTACGAAAACCAACAAGAAAGCGCGCCTTCGATGGGCCAAAGACCACCGTACTTGAACTCTGGACTGAATGACTGGAAACGCGTCCTTTGGAGTGACGAGTCACGATTTACCCTTGTCCGTTCCGATGGATGTGTTTGGGTATGGCGTTTACCAGAGAACGCCTTTTTGCCCGAGTGTGTCGTCCCAACTGTAAAGTTTGATGGAGGAGGATTGATGGTATGGTTCTGTTTCTCCTGGTATAGGGCTGGCCCACTGGTGAAGGTTGATGATGAGATGAATGCCGATAGATACTGTGATATTCTCGACAATCATGTCCTTCCTACCTTGTGGGCAACGTACGGTATGGATGATTGCTGGTATCAAGATGACAACGCAACATGCCATGGTGCAAGGAGGACTCTTGATTGGTATGTGAACAACAACGTTAAACGCATGGAGTAGCCGGCGCAGAGCCCTGATCTTAACCCAATTGAACATCTCTGGGACGAATTGGACCATCGGTTGAGGGCCTGCACCCCACTCCCCAAAAGCAAGCCTGAACTATGGAACTTCCTGTTAAACATTTGAAAGGAAATTCCTCTTGCCACTATGGCTAATTTAGTGGAAAGCATGCCCAGAAGGGTTACAGCTGTGATCGCAGCCAAAGGAGGCCCTACCTCCTATTAATTTTAATAAATATGGGTTTATGTCGTTATAGTGTCGTGCCCCATCCCTTTCTACCACATAGTGTATATCAATTTATTATTGTTCCTCTTCTGTCCGAGTTAGCGGCCTGATGGCCAACTGGCTCTGGCCTTTGGTACCACAGGCTCCAGCTTCGAATTCTGGCGGTGGCATAGCTGTTTGTTAGCGGTTCAAAATCCACGACTGATTAGCCTAAAGTGTAAGGTTAAGCTGTAACCACGTTGAACCGTAGGTCCGGTCTGAGCAGCCGACTAATAACTTTGAAATTTTTTTTACCAAGATTCGGTCAGAGATCTTTTCAACATTAAGAAGATTTGGAGGATAGATAAATTAAAAATAACGATTTACATAAATTGACATACTTGTATTGATAAAATCAAAATAAATAAAATCATGTTGAATGTGAATCCCATTGAAAATTAGATATCTAACTAATGTCAGGCGCATTTTTTTTTTTATTTTTTGAGAAGTTTTGTGTGTAATAAGTTGCTTTGCCCAAGTTTCTTAAAACTGGTATTGTTCTCTTCGGAAACCGTGTTACGAAAATGTGGAAACCTCAGAATATAATTATTTAGAGCACCCGTTCTCTTGCTTCTTCTGTAAAAGAATATTCTTAACCTCGTGAAACTTTTATTTGACAAACATCGGCCCCGTGGGGGGAAGGGGAGAGAAATGACGAAATGAGAGCGCAACAAAATAAACAAATATTTGTGCACCAGCACAGATTTTGCCCTTGCCCCCTTCCCGATGAACAATAACCCCCCGAAGAGGTACATCCCGAAGAATAAAAAAAGAAAACTGTCTCACAATTTATTTAAATCTCTCCTATATACTTTTCCTATCCCTTTTTGATACTTTTAAAGAAAAAAAGAAAAGCAGAGAAATTCCAAAAGGAAACACCGAATCGAGTAACCGAATAGGAAAAAAAGGCTCTTCCACTGCAGTGTTAGTTGTCCGTGCATTTTTTATGAGGAGGACTTGAGGAGATTTGCAGGAACAAACAGAAAACAAACGTTTCCAAAATGGCTTCGAATTCTAATTGTGTTCAAAAAAAGAAGCAAGCGAAATATCAAGAACAATTTGAGGCGGGGAAATTCTAAGCCGCTGGAGAGTCCGTATAGGAAAACAGGGAACAAATGAAAGCCTGTGCGGAGTAAAAGGTTTACGACTCGGCTAAAGCAAATATTTTTCCAACGGCTATTCTCTCTTTTTACTTTTAAATCAGGATTTCAATATGCGAAAAAAATGCATCCTACTTGTTTAAGTTTTGGTAGTCTAATTGGCAATATATTACTATGGACTCAGTTAAAATATTCACAAAGGCTGTGATAAAAGAAATTTGTATCTTCAAACGTATACACTCAAGTGCCAAAACATAATGACCACCCTTACATTTTGCAATGAACTCGCCTGGATGACGTGGAAAGCAGGTGATCAGGTGGAAATGGTATTTAACTGCTGCTGGAGAGTCTGAAGAATCATTCTTTCACTTACTGTGTGTGATGGGAAAGGCTGCATATCTAAGCGACTTTGATAGAGGGCAGATTGTGATGGCTCGAAGGCTCGGAACAAGTATTTCCGGTACTGTACCATTCGTGGGTTGTTCGCGATCTACAGTTGTTAGTACTTATGCAGAGTGGATGAATGACGGTGAAACCAGCAGTAGACGACATGGTGTTGTACGCCCACAAGCTATCAAAGAAAGAGGTCGTCGGAGACTGTCTCGCATGATGAAGCAAAACTGAGCCAGACAGTGGCTTAGCTGACAGCCCAATACAATGCAGGGCCAAGTAGAATAGTATCGGAGCACACTGTTCAGCGGACACTGTTGGATATGGGACTACGCAGCAAACGCCCCACTCGTGCCTTTGCTGACCAAGCGTCATCGCCAACTGCGCCTGCGCAGGGCCCGGGAACATCGTAACTGGTCCATGTATCAGTGGGAGAGAGTTGCCTGGTCAGATAAATCACGGTTTGTCATTCATCACGCCGATGGCCGTGTCATTATACGCCGTCTTTCAGGCGAACAGTTGCTCCCCTTAATGTACAGTAGGTCATACACAGGCCGGTGATGGCGGTATTATGCTTTGGGGGGAACGTTCTCTTGGGCCTCTCTGGGACCCGTGGTTGCGGTAGAGCAGACCATGAAGGCAACAGGATATCTGAACATTATTGCACCCTTAAATGGCCTCTATTTTTCCAGCTGGAAATGGAATGTTCCAACAGGACAACGCCCCTTGTCACAAGGCTAAATTGTGTTGGAGTGGTTCCAGGAACATGATGCTGAATTCAACTCACCGGATCTCAATCCGATAGAACACATTTGGGATGTCCTGGGACGACACCTCAGAGTTCAAAGACCACCAATTCGCAATATCTCGGATTTGCGTGACCGTTGTTTAAACATCTGGTACAATCTGTCTCCGGCCATCTACCAAGAATTTGCGGCATCCATGCCAAGGCGGGTTGAAGCTGTGTTGCACGCCAAAGTTAGCCAACTCGTTATTGATAGATGGTCATAATGTTTTGGCTCTTGAGTGTATATTATTTGTATATTTTTAAAATTACTGAATCACATTCTGGGTAAAAAGTATCAAGAATTTACAATGTAAAACACGTGTGTAAAAGATATTTCTTCATTTCCTTTTTGTAAGTTGGTAGCACTGTACTGATCTATCACGCTAAATTTGTGCAGTGTGCTAACAGCAGCTAATTTATGTTTAACTAAACAGATTGTGTGTCATTACTAACAGTTCCGGATACGTTTTATGCTTTATTTGAGTTGGATCAAGAGATGAGCTTGACTTTAATGGTCGTTCATTTTTTTTCAATTGTGTAGAGGACTTTGCCGTATTAAGCATGTTTCTACAAGCAACCCAAAGTGGGCTGCACCTACGAACGGTATTATTCATTTAGCACTACCCAGGGGGCACATGTACCTTGAAGATATGCTAAGGACACGAGTAACACTACCCCCACAACATTTTACGATTATATTACACAGAGACCCACGATTTAGAGTGAACTCCGAACCACTAACCAACATCCATTATACTACCAGGATTGAACCTGACGGCTGTGGTTCCAAAGGCCTGATCCCATATTAGGCCAGAGGTCTTTTCAACCGTTAAGATGACATGAAAGATCTTAAGATAGGGAAATTCAGACTAACGATTTACATAAATTGACATACTTGAATTGATAAAATCAAAATATATAAAATTATGTTCAATGCGAATTTATTGAAAATTAGATATATAACCAAATGTTAAGCTCTTTCTAGTTTTACTTTTTGAAAAAGCTGAAAGTATTAGATTTGCGTATAATAAGTTGCTTTGAACAAGTTGCTTAAAACTGGTGTTGCTCTGTTTGGAAACCATGTCGAATAAATTGTGGAAACCTTAGAATCTATTTATTTAGAGGACCGTTCTCTTCTGTAAAGGAATATTCTTAAACTTGTGAAACTTTCACTTGACAAAAGTCGGAGAGGAGGGGGGGGGGTGAATTGAAGCAGAGAGAAATGACGTAATGAGAGCGCAACAAAATAAACTATTATTTGTGCACCAGCAAAGTTTCCCCCCCGATGAAAATAACCCCGAAAAGGAGCCTCCTGAAGAAAAAAAAACCTTCCACACAATTTATTTAAATTCCATTGAATTCCATCGAAATCTGACTAATGTGAATTCATTCCGATATCTAACCAATCTCAAGCTCCTTCCCTTTTACTTTTTCGAGATGCTGAATGTATAAGATTTGCGTGTAATAAGTTGCTTCGAACAAGTTGCTTAAAACTTGTGTTGTTCTTTTCGAAAATCGTGTCACAAAAATGTAGAAACTTCAGAATCTATTTACTTAGATGCACGTTCTCTTGCATCTGCAAAGGGATATTCTTCAGTTCGTGAAACTTTTATTTAACAAACGTCGGCCCCGTGGGAGGAAAGTGGACAGAAATTGACGAAATGACAGCGCAACTAAATAAACAAACTTTTTGTGGACCAGCACCCCGATTAACAATAACCCCCGAAGAGGAACATCCCGAAGAAAAAAAACTGCCTTACAATTTATTTAAATCTCTCCTATATACTTTTCCTATTATTTGTTAAAGAAAATGAAAATGCAGAGAAATTCCAAAAGGAAACACCGAATCGAGTAACTGAATAGGAAAAAGGGGCTCTTCCGCTGGAGTGTCAGTTGTCCGTGCATTTTTTATGATGAGGACTTGAGGGGATTTGCAGGAGAAACAGAAAACAAACGTTTCCAAAATGGCGTCGAATTCTGAATTGTGTTCGCAAAAAGAAGCAAGCGAAATGTCAAGAACAATTTGACGCGGGAAATCCTAAGCCGCTGGAGAGTCCATTTATAGGAAAACGGGGAACAAATGAAAGCCTTGCGGAGTAAAAGATTTACGTCTCGGCTAAAGCAAAGATCTTTCGTTTTCCGTCGGCAATTCTCTTTTTTATTTTAAATGAAGATTTCAATGTATGGAAAAAATGCATCCTACTTGTTAAGTATTCGTACTTTCATTGTCAATACAGTACTATGGGCTCAGTTCAAATATTCACAAAGGTTTAGATAAAAAAAAATTCTTATCTTCAGACGTATGTATTATACATATATTCATTTAAAATTACTTAATTCTGTGTAAAAACTATTCGGAATTTATAATTTAAAACACATGTTTAAAAGATATTGCTGCATTTCCTTATTGTAAGTTAGTAGCACTGTACTTAGCTACCACCCGAATTTGAGCAGTGTGATGACAGCAGCTATTTTGAGATCAAATGAACTGATTTTTGTTTGTCTTTGATAACACTTGTGTCGTTTTATGCATTGCATGAGATGCATCAAGAGATGAAAGTATCTTTTATGTTCATTCATAACATTTTTTTTTATTGTGTCGAGGTCTGTTTCGTATGTGCCATGTCCCTGTGAGCAATCCAAAGTGGGCTGCACCGACGAACGCTATTACTCATTTGGCAATTCCCTGGGTGTATGTATAACTTGAAAATATGCTACGGAAGCGAGTAACACTACCCCCATAAAGCTCAATATTCATATTAGACAGGGACCTACGGTTTAAAGTGAATTCCGAACTACTAATAAACGTGCATGTCACCGCCAAGATTCAAACTTCGCACCTGAAGCCTGTCGCATCAAAGGCCACATCCCACTTTAGGTCAAAGATCTTTTCAACAATTAAAAAAAAACTGAAGGATCTTGAGATAGAGAAATTCATACTAACAATTTACATAAATTGACATACTTGTATTGATAAAGTCAAAATATATAAAATCACGTTAAATGCGAATTCCATTGAAAAACAGATATCTAACCAATGTCAGGCACTTTTCTTTTTACTTTTTCGAGATGCTGAAAGTATAACATTTGAGTATAATAAGTTGCTTTGAACAAGTTTGCTTAAAACTGGTGTTGTTCTCTTTCGGAAACCGTGTCACTAAAATGTGGAAACCTCAGAATCTATTTATTTAGAGGACCCGTTTCCTTGCTTCTGTTAAAGGGATATTCTTAAGCTTGTGAAACTTTTTATTTGACAAACTTCGGCCCCGTGGGAAGAACCAAACAGAAAATGACGAAATGAGAACGCAGCAAAACAAAAAAATATTTGTGCCGGCACAGATTCCGGCCCCAACGATAAACAATAACCCCGAAGAGGAACATCCTGAAAGGAAAAAAAATGCCTCACAATTTATTTAAATCTTCCTATATACTTTTCCTATTCATTTTATTTTTTAAGCAAAAAGAATAGGAAAAGCCGCGAAATTAAAAAGGAAACATCGAATCGAGTAACCGAATAGGAAAAGAGGCTCTTCCGCTGGAATGTTAGTCGTCCCTGCATTTTTTATGAGGAGGACTTGAGGGGGATTTGCAGTAGAAACAGAAAACAAACGTTTCCAAAATAGCGTCGAATTCTGAATTGTGTTCGCAAAAAGAAGCAAGCGAAATGTCAAGAACAATTTGACGCGGCGAAATCCTTAAGCCGCTGGAGAGTCCATTTATAGGAAGACAGGGAACAAACGAAAGCCGTGAGGAATAAAAAGTTTACGTCTCGGCTAAAGCAAAGATCTTCCGTTTTCCAGCTGCAATTCTCTCTTTTTATTTTTTAGATGAGGATTTCAATATGTGAATAATAAACACAACCTACTTGGTTAAATGTTGGTACTCTAATTGGCAATACGTTACTATGGGTTCAGTTAACATATATTCCCAAAGTCTGTGATAAAAGAAATTATAATCTTCAAACTTATATATTATTTGTATATTCATTTAAAATTTCTGTGTAAAAAGTGTCCGAAATTTATAATTTAAAACTCGTGCATAAAAGTTATCGCTATATTTACTTTTCGGAAATTAGTAGCACTGTACTGAGTTACCACGCGAAATTTGAGCAGTGTGATGATAGCATCTATTTTGTGGTTAAATAAACTGATTTTTGTGATCTTTTGTTAACAGTTCCGGATACATTTTATGCTTTACTGGACCTGGATCAAGAGATGAGTGCATCTTTTTATATTCGTTCAAATCATTGTTTTGTAATTTGTCCCAGTATTGGGGCGTATTGATCCTGTCCCAGTGAGCAATCCTAATTAGCCTACAGTGAGCAAAAATGACAGTAGAGCTCCAAACCAAACCAATCTGTGCGAGTTTGGAACACTAACCTCTTTGTAAATATTTCTTCCCAGATTAGGTTAGAGAAGACTTGGAAGATAGACAAATTGAGACTGCCAATTTATATAAATTGACATACTTGTATTGATAAAATCAAAATGTATAAGATTATGTTAAATGTGAATCCCATTGTAAACTAGATATCTAACCAATGACAGGTTCTTTTCTCTTTTATTGTTTGAGATATTGATAGCATGAGATTTGACCGTAATAAGTTGCTTTTAACAAGTTGCTTAAAACTTGTGTTGCTCTTTTCGGAAACCGTGTCAAAAAAATGTAGAAACCTCAGAATTTGTAGAAATTTTGAGGACCCGTTTTCTTGCTTCTGTAAAGGGATATTCTTAAGCTTGTGAAACTTTTATTTGACAAACTTCGGCCCCGTGGGAAGAACCAAAAAGAAAATGACGAAATGAGAACGCAAGCAAAAAAATATTTGTGCCGGCACAGATTCCGGCCCCACCGATAAACAATAACCCCCGAAGAGGAACATCCTGAAAGGAAAAAAAAAAATACCTCACAATTTATTTAAATCTCTCCTATATACTTTTCCTATTCCTATTATTTTTTTAAAAGAGAAAAGAAATGCAGAGAAGTTCCAATAGGAAACATCGAATCGGGTAACCGAATAGGAAAAAGAGGCTCTTCCGCTGGAGTGGTAGTAGTCCGTGCATTTTTTATGAGGAGGACTTGAGGGGATTTGCAGGAGAAAACAGAAAACAAACGTTTCTAAATGGCGTCGAATTCCGAATTGAGTTCGCAAAAAGAAGCAAACGAAATGTCAAGAACAATTTGACGCGGGGAAATCCTAAGCCGCTGGAGAGTCCATTTATAGGAAAACAGGGAACAAATGAAAGCCTGTGCGGAATAAAAGATTTACGTCTCGGCTAAAACAAAGATCTTTCGTTTTCCAGTGGCCATTCTCTCTTTTTATTTTTAGATGAAGATTTCAATATGTGAAAAAAAAAAAAATACATCCTATTTGGTTAAATGTTGGTATTTTAATTGGCAATACATTACTATAACTCAGTTAAAATATTCACAAAGCTTTGATAAAAAAAAATCTTATCTTCAATCGTATGTTATATTCAACTTCAAACGTATATATTATATGTACATATTATATTATATTATATTATATGTTCATATTATATTTAAACCATTTAAAACTGCCTAACTAAATTCTGTGTAAAAAAGTACCTGGAATTTATAATTTTAAACACTTGTATAAAAGATATCGCTGCATATTCCTTTTTGTAAATTTACATTGCGGCCAAATTGTAAGAACAGTTTTGCCATAGCCATATTCTCTTGATGGCAAAACTGTTCTTACTTTGAAGGCAGCAAATTAAATTTTGACAAATAAGCTTATTTTGTTGTATATTAGTTAACAATTCCGGATACTTTTTATAAAAATGTATACATTAGAACCTCTTTAAGTCGAACCTCGATAAGACGAAAACCTCCAAAACTCGAAAAAGTTTTGTTCCCTTCCCTTCAAGCCCCAAAACCTCCATTACTCGAAATTTTAACCTCTCTAAGTCGAAATAATTAGTCAATCCCCACAAGCAATTTTGGTATATATTTTCTCTCCGTAACTCGAAAAAAATTAGACCACTGTATCTCAAACATTAGCAATGTTTGATTTTACAACCTTTACAAGTCGATCGTTTGAAACTAATTACCTCTTACAGCTCGAAGAAAACAAGTTACCGACTTTAAAGATTTGCCGATAATGCACGTCATTGTTTCTTAGAAAACAATGTATGAGTATACAGTAAATAGAATAACCAATTCTATAAAATATTCTTTTATATAATTCTTATTACTGTTATTGATTTAATTTGAACTCTAACAAATAAACATGTTTATTACCTCTGTAATTTGGATTTTTATTTATTTTACCTAATCAAAATAAGTTTGAAAGAATCTAAATCTCTACAAGTCGAATATTTCATTACAAAATCCGCGTAAGTCGAAATCCTCCATAAGTCGAAAAATCTGTAACTCGAATTATTTGCCATCTCCCTTGAAGTTCGACTTACAGAGGTTCTATTGTAATATCAAAACCATTTTTACTAAAATCTGGAAGCATGATGCTCCAATCCTGAACCCGCTACCCATACGAACCTATTTTATGAATATTTTCACATCAAAAAAATAACAGAACTGTAATAAGAATATACCAATTAGTTCTAATTTTGCACATTTCTGATAGGCATGCCTGGATACATTGTTGCGAAAACAGACCCTGCCCACTCAATACGAATCGATTACAAGTGGAACACCACCCTGCCCTTCTTCATCCGAGAAAGAAGGCGTGGGAGGAGAGGCCTACTCTTGTTCCTCGCGAAAAATAACAGCAAGTTCCGAGAACATGATTAATGAAAGCATCAGGTTAAAAAACATCGATACTTTTTCATTAAAAATTTTTAATAACAAGGTTCCATTCATCAAGAAAATGTCTGGTAGTCCCGCGTTAAAAACAAAATTTGCGTAAAAATGGTTTCCAAATTGGCACCAGGTTAAAAGAAATCTATGGACAGCGCACTTAACCATTGATTCCTTCATTAAAACCTAATAACGTTTTCCTTGAAGAGAACGTAGCTCAAGATCCGGCAGCCCCGTCATTCATTTAGAAAGTATGATTTATCTCAGATCCGGTAATTTAATTACACCCAGCCAGGCAGATTGTTGTGGTTTTAATCAAACTCGAATGCTACTATGAGTTTACAAAAGGATAACCGTTTAATAAACGTTTTATTTGTTACTTTCATGTAAAAACGACTGTTGAAGTGTATATGTTAAACATAGGTGATTCTATAAGGAAACTTCCTTACGGGCAATGTCTTGTCGATCATATATCCTCCATATCAAAAGGATCATTTAATAGGACAAACATTCGCTGTAAAAATTAAGTGTAAAGGAAGAATTGCAAAAGGATAACTAGTTAACCGTTCATAAGTATTTTGACCAGAGATTCCGTTGAAAAAAAGATATATAAATTCATTTCCAAGAGTTATCGTGTAATTTTTTAAGGTTCCCAATTGAATTTCAAAGCCATTCAATGTTAATCGCTTTGTAGCTTATTTTATCATCTCTGAACAAACGGCCTCTTCTATTTATAGGCAACCTGTTGGCTCATTTTACTGTTTTTCATGTTTGTTCTTTAAATGTAAAAACGAGAGATGAAGTATATATAAATATATGTAACACAGGTGATTCAACAAAAAAAAAAAATTCTTTAGGGGGAATGTCGTTATGTCTATTTTATATGTGCCCGCCATTTCGAAGAATCTTCTAATATGGCATACATTTTTTATTAAAATTAAGTGTGAAGTAATAATGAAAACGTCAGGTAAAAAACATCGATACTTGTTCATTTCAAATTTTTAATAACAAGGCTCCATTCATCAAGAAAATGCCCGCGTAAAAATGGTTTCCAAACAGGCTCCAAAAAAAAAGAGAAGAAAATTTATGGACAGCACTTAAAAATCGATTCCTTCGCTCTAGCCTTTGGTTCCACATGCTTCAGCTTCGAATTCTGGTGGTGTCATGAAAGTAGTTTGTTAGTGGTTCGGAATTCACGTTAAACTGTAGGTCGCGGTCAAATTAGTATAAAGCGTGCAGAGAAGGACAGTAGAGCAACAAACCAAACCAATCTGTCCGAGTTTGGAACACTAAACTCTTTGAAACTATTTCTTCCCAGATTATGTCAGAGATATTTTCAATATTAGGAAGACTTGGAATATCTTAAAATAGGCAAATTAAGACTAGAGAGATTTACATAAATTGACGTACTTGTATTGAAACAAATCAAAATATATAAAATCATGTTGAATGTGAATTCCATTAAAAATCAGATATCTAACTAATGTCAAGAGCTCTTTCCATTTTTATTGTTTGAGAAGCTGAAAGTATAATAAGTTGCTTTGAGAAAGTTGCTTAAAACTGGTATTGTTCTTTTCGGAAACAGTGTCGTAAAAACGTGGAAACCTCAGAATCTATTTATTTAGAGGAGCCGTTTCCTTGCTTCTGTAAAGGGATATTCTTAAGCTTGGGAAACTTTTATTTGACAAACGTCGGCCCCGTCGGGGAAACGAAGAGAAAATGACGAAATGAGAGAGCAACAAAATAAACATATATTTGTGCACCAGCACAAATTCCTCCCCCAAAGAACAATAACCCCTGAACATCCCGAAGAAAAAAATGCTGCCTCACAATTTATTTAAATCTCTCCTATATACTTTTTCTGTTCCTTTTTGTTTTTAAAAAAAAAAAAAAACCGCCGTGAAATTCCAAAAGGAAACATCGAATGGAGTAACCGAATAGGAAAAAGAGGTTCTTCCGCCGGAGTGTTAGTTGTCCGCGCATTTCTTATGAGGAGGACTTGAGGAGATTTGCAGGAACAAACAGAAAACAAACGTTTCCGAAATGGCGTCGAATTCCGAATTGTGTTCGCAGAAAGAAGCAAGCGAAATGTCAAGAACAATTTGACGCGGGGGAAATCTAAGCCGCTGGATAGTCCATTTATAGGAAAACGGGGAACAAATGAAAGCCGTGCGGAGTAAAAGGCTTACGGCTCGGCTAAAGCAAAGATCTTTCGTTCTCCAGCGGCGATTATGTTTCTATTTTTGGATGAGGGATTTCAATATATATAAAAAAAATGCATCCGGTAAAATGGTATGTGTTGGTACTCTAATCGGCCATACATTATTATGGGCGCAGTTAAAATATTCACAAAGGCTCTCATAAAAGAAATTCGTGTCTTCAAACGTATATATTATTTGTATATTCATTTAAAATTACTTCATTAATTTCAGTTTAAAAAGCATCTAGAATTTATAATTTAAAACTCGTATATAAAAGATGTCGTTACATTTCCATTTTGAAGTTATTAGCACTGTAATTAGTTACCGAGCGGAGTTTTGAGCAATATGATGACAACAGCTATTTTGTGGTTAAATAACTGATTTTTGTGTGTTTTGTTAACAATTCCGGATACTTTTTATGTTTTGCTGGTGATGAATCGTGTTTTTTATGTTCGTTCATAAGATTATAATTTTTAATTGTGTAGAAGACTGAGTCTTATTGACCATGACCCTGTGAGCAACTCAAAATGGCCTGCACCGCTGAACGCTATTACTCATTCAGAACAACCAGGGGGGCACACGTAGCTTGAAGATAGGCAACGGTTGAGAATAACACTAGCCCCACAACGCTCTGCGATCATCTTAGACAAGGACCAACGGTTTAAAGTGAATTCCGAACCACTAACAAACATCCATGATACCGCCAGAATTGAACCTGAAGCATGTGATGCCAAAGGCCAGATATCACATTGGGTCAGAGATCTTTTCAACCATTAAAAAGACTTGGAAGATCTTAATATAGACAAATTGAGACTAAAAATTTACATAAATTGACGTACTTGTATTGATGAAGTCAACATATATAAAATCATGTTAAATGTGAATTCCATTCAAAATCAGATATATTACCAATGTCAGACTCTTTACATTTTTATTTTTTGAGAAGCTTTGCGTATAACAAGTGGCTTTGCGGAGGTTGCTTAAAACTGGTGTTGTTCTTTTCGGAAACCGTGTCAACAAAAATGTTAAAATCTCAGAATCTATTTATTTAGAGGACCCGTTCTCTTGCTTCTATAAAGGGATATTCTTAATCTTGTGAAACTTTTATTTGACAAACGTCGGCCACGTGGGGAAATGACGAGATGAGAGCGCAACAAAATAAACAAATATTTCTGCACCAGCACAGATTCCCGATGAACAGTAACCCTGAAGAGGAACACCCTGTAGAAAAAAACACTGCCTCACAATTTATTTAAACCTCCTATATACTTTTCTCATTCCTTTTTATTTTTTTTAAAGAAAGAAAAAATGCAGCGAAATTCCAAAAGGAAACATCGAATCGAGTAACCGAATAGGAAAAAGAGGCTCTTCCGCAGGAGTGTTAGTTTTCCGTGCATTTTTTATGAGGAGGACTTGAGGGGATTTGCAGGAGAAACAGAAAGCAAACGTTTTCCAAAATGGCGTCGAATTCCGAATTGTGTTCGCAGAAAGAAGCAAGCAAGATGTCAAGAACAATTTGACGCGGGGAAATCCTAAGCCGCTGGAGAGTCCATTTATAGGAAAACAGGGAACAAATGAAAGCCTGTGGAATAAAAGGTTTATGAATCGGCACAAAGCAAAGATCTTTCGTTTTCCGACGGCAATTCTTTTTTTATTTCTAGATTAGGATTTCAATATGCGAAAAAAAGGCATCCTACTTGGTTAAGTTTTTGGTACTCTATTTGGCAATACATTACTACGGGCTCAGTCAAAATATTTAGAAGGACTTTGATAAAAAATCTTATCTTCGATCGTGCATAACATAAAGAATCAATGAAAAGGTTTTAAGGTACTATGTCCCATGCACAGTCTAATTTTCAATTTAAATTTCATGGGCATATGGAATTTCAATTATTATTTTCTTTTACGTTGTCGGCACTGCTTAGCTTTGTGAGACGCTGAAACTGATTCCGGCGATTTTTGAAAGATCTGAATTATTTGAGCAAAGAATTTGCATTAAATTTTATTTGCGAAACGTATAAAATGTTACAGAACGCGATTGGTGAGCATTCCTATAACGGAAAGAAATGTTTACGAGTGGTATAAACAGTTCAAAGAAGGCAGAGAGAGAATACGTTGAAGACGAATGGCCCTCTAGTCGACCATCAGCCTCAACCGACGAATCTCACATCCAAAAATTAAAGATTTGGTGCTTGCAAATCCTCGATTTGCAATTAGAGATCTTGCTGATGATGTTGGAATTTCAAAAGGGTCTGTCAATTCCATTTTGGGCCTGAAACGCGTCAAATCTCGAATGGTACCGAAAACACTGAATGCGCCAGCTCACATTGCATAGATTCTTCGTGACCTTTTCGCCAAAAATGAAGCCCATATCGTTCCACAACCACTGTATTCACACCGTGTTACTTCTGGCTATTCTCTAAACTTAAAAGAGCGCTCCAGGGACACCGTTTTGAGTCGATTGAAGAGATTCAACGTGAATCGCCGCACGCTTTGAAGGCCATCCCTGCCGATGACTTTTTTGTATGCATTGAGGATTGGAAAAAAGTTTTCATACGTGCATTGTGTCCGGAGGGGATTACTTTTGAAGGCGATGAAATAAATTTGGAAGAATAAAAAAAGAGTCTTACTTTTTGGGCACCGGTCCCGGTCTCCTATGACTGTAAGAGCGTTACGGAGCAGAAGTCAGACTTCTACCTACGGGTGCTCCATCACAACAGAAGCTGCACCCCTCTTCTCTCCTTCCATGAGGGACACGACAACAACAACAGTGTTATATATTTCTTTACAATGTGGGTTTAGTATTATTATTATCTTATCTATGTTTACATGTAAGAATAATAGTAAACACAAAAATAATAACTTAATTGTGTTTCAATTTTCGCTCCAAAAAGTGTCTAAATCTAATATGGGGATATATAATTTTATGTGAGGCTTCTCGGAATTAGGGTGCATTTCCAAAGTGACTCGCAAGATCATTAGGATTGGCCACCCCTTGATCTGGTGCATATTAAAATGTTTTGAGCTTTTGATTGTTCAACTCTTTTAGAAAGCTATTCAGTGCTTAATTTTTAACTTTATTAATATTTGTATAGCTGTATGCTCTGTCTTTTTATTGACATGCATATTTATATTATATTATATAACAGATGGACTGAAAAGTTCGTAGGCTGACACATAGATGGCGCTACTAGTATTAAATCCATGTGATTTTTAGTTAGCCCTAACCTTCAAAAGACACGTGTATAAATTAGCCTCGTTTAAATTTAGCAAAACCACTTCTCTACGGTTGATACGGTTCTCCTGGTGCAAAGTCCGAATAACGTTTATCAAACCAAGCCTTGGCTTCAATAGTATTTTTTTTTCTCCAAAAAGCAAATGTGTATACAATATCATTCAATGAAAACCTTTGCAGTTAGGGAGATTTTGAAAATTGACTTATCCAATGCTAAGTAAAATTGCACATATTGAAAAAGACTTTCATTAAAATGAATATTTTTAACTTTTTGCATTAGTCAAAAATAACATCGTAATCAAAATTCCTCAAAAATTACTTTTAGAATATTGAATATTAAATACCCTTATTAAAAAACAAATAGGAATAAAGAACAAAAATAATAAATACAGTCTTAAAAAAAAAGCAAATAGGAATTTTACTTATTATGCTGTTTCTTTTTTAGTGATATAAATATATAGATCTTTGTGCAATTATGAATAGTTTTCGATGTATCTTTTGAGAATTAATTTATAAATTGAAATTTGTTTGTTGTAGATCCATTTTTTGCATCGCTCTTTTTAATGATATTACGAGAAATGGAAAGTTAAAAAGTAAATAATTAAATTTGTTTCCATTAAAGTTTCGCTCTTTTAAATTTAATTTTTAATAATTTCTTATTTTATATTTCTCTTAACAAAAAAATTGTTATCCTTTGGCTTAATCACCATTATTTGACTTTAAATTATTAACACATAAATAATTTTTAATGTGTTTACGCTGTAAATTTTTTTCTATGTAGAAATTAATGAATCATTTGTTTCGTACAAATCACTAGCATGATACCGTTTAAATAAGATATATGGTTTTAGTGTCGTAACATAAATTGGGAGGGAACGTAATTAAAAAAAATTATTAAGTATTTCTTTAAAAGCGTTTTTAAAAAATATAAAAAAAATATCATTTTGATTGTTCAACTCTTTTAGAAAGCTATTCAGTGCTTAATTTTTAACTTTGTCAATATTTGTATAGCTGTATGCTTTGTCTTTTCAATTCCTTCTATTAGCTCATACTTTCCCTATATATATTTTGTTCAAATTTTCAATCGTTCATAAAATACTTGTTATTAATCCACTCAAGTCCAAATACATTTTTTTAACTTGTAGTGGATGACACTGGATGTTAATACAGTTTTTTTAAATATTAATTCAGTAATTAAATTTAATTAATTAATTTCAGTTTTTTAGATTTAAGTTGCATATATCTACCAATAGATGGCGCCAGATAAGCTTAAAAATGAATGAAAATTATTTATAAACGACTTTTAGCAATATTGTGAAAAAAAAAAAAGTAGAAATTGACGTTAATTTTTTTTTTTTTTATATTACTTGTTATTGATATATTATATCATATACTTATGATCAGTTTTCGTACAATAGACAAGTTTTTTTTTTTTTTTTTTTTTTTGCAATACAATAATTATCATAGGGCAGTTTGAAGTATCGAGATTATTTAAAGGCTGCTTATATAAATAAGGCAAAGTTTTTAAATTTTTACATTGCAAGTTTTCTTTTAACATTACCAATTTTCCTGTTTAATTTATAATTTTTTCACATGAAAATTTCGTGATTTTCAAACATAGTTTTTTTATTCGTTTTATGGCAAAGTGGCGAATAATATTACCAATTTTATGCAATAATTTTTCGAAATTATTTAAAGGCTTTAATTCAAGTATTAATATTAATAATAATAATTGTAATGAAAGGTTGACATGATATATCCTCCCAACTATGCATGTAAGACAAATAATGGGGTCCAATGTTGATGGAACCAAGTGATGTAGAAATTCTTTGTATTTTTAATCTACATCAAAAGTTAATTACAAAACAAGTAAAATAGAAAATAAAATTTTAAGTCAATTTCTACTTTTTTTTCATTATGTTGCAGAAAATCTTTTATAAATAAAGTTGAAATTTTCCTCTTACATCTGGCGCCATCTATTGGTAGATATATGCAACTTAAATCTAAAAAAAAATTAAAATTAATTAATGAAATTTAATTAAGGAATTAATATTTGAAAAACTGTATTAACATCCAGTGTCATCCACTACAAGCTCAAAAAAAAAATGTATTTGAACTTGAGCGGATGAATAAAAGTATTTTATAAACGATTGAAAATTTGAACAAAATATATATAGCGAGTGTATGAACTAATAGTAGGAATTGAATAACAAGAAAGATATAACATTGATATAAAGATACAAAGTTGTTCTTGACCACTATTGAGGAAGTTATGTCATTATAAAGAGGTCGCTGCTGAATCGTTGTAGTAGGTGTTGCCAATTATACGAAAGAAGCAGTTCCCCCACCTGGGACGTACGAGGAGCCAGAAATGAAAGACATTGTAGCTTCCGTGATATTAGTTTCACCAGTTTTCAGTTTTAGTTTTTGGCTTTTTACATGTCTGGGCCAGAGGACTTGTTTTTAAAGCACTTTCCGAAACATAATGAAGTTATTGATCTGTATGTGAACCAGAGGATGTTTTGGTGGAAAGACTCTCTTTCTGAGAGCCAGAATTGGTAAAGTTTCACTGTCTCTGAAGGATGTAAGTGCAGAAGTGTGATACGTCTCTATTGGATCTGATGGTTTGTCAAGGCTGACAATCATATAGGATGTGCGATATTTTTAGGTGAGAATCAAGTATGGTCCACCTCGCTTCTGCATAAACTTTGAAAACTTTTGGGTTTTTTTGACTTACTGATGTGATGTGACCCAAAAATGGAGGATGGCCTGGACACAAATGTCACCTGGAGTGTAAATACTTGTTGCATTTCTTGTTAAATTGCTGCTTCTGTTGATCTTTGTTCAATTCATTATCTTATGTATTTGGGATAATTACGCCTGTTTAAGGTACGAAATGATCTATCTTAGAAGTTATGGTTTTTTTCACCACAGCCTTAAAATCTTGAGCGATTTCATTCAAAGTTCTCAATTCTCTTCAAATTATAGAAAGGCAGATGTATAACCTGCAATGCCATATTCAGTATTCATAGAAAAATTAATAACTAAAAGTATTGAATGACATCATGTCCATTTCCTACAAGGTTTGCTAGACGGGGTTTGAGATCTCTGTCTTTGCTTTCCATCAATTTGCTTGGGAAATTTAAACGTATTAAGTTTTGAATAATGATCAGGGTAAAAAAAAAAAATTGATGTTTTCAATTCCGTTAACCAGCCATCATAGTTTCTGAGCTCAAAATAAAAATATTTCCAAGTGTTATTAGTTATTTCTCTGTGATTGGAAAAAAAAGGTGACGAAAGTTTTCAGCACACAGCTGGAACATTGGCAGCAGCATTTGTTTAATATGATCAAA
The DNA here is from genome assembly GCA_021605095.1 of Caerostris extrusa. Taxonomy (NCBI): domain Eukaryota; kingdom Metazoa; phylum Arthropoda; class Arachnida; order Araneae; family Araneidae; genus Caerostris; species Caerostris extrusa. The sequence goes on from BPLR01005923.1 coordinate 148,287, forward strand.
GTATTGAGTTTTTTCCTTCGAGTTCTCTTGTAATGAATCGTGTAATATCAGTAGGTAATGCTCTAAGAAGGTATAGAATCCTGTTGACATTTTCTACTTTTAGAAAAGTTAATTTGCCTTTCAAATGGAGTAAAAAACAATGCCACGTCAGTTTTCTTTGGATTAAAGCTCCGGTATCAAGTTTTTAATATTACGGTTTGGCTGATTATAAGTGACTGAAGGTATTTCTGCCAGTTGTAAAAGTTTCAAAACTTCGACTTCAAAATTTTTTTTCGTGGCTTATAATTATTATCTCACATCAATTATGGTTTGTTTGGATAATCTCTTTTCAATTAAGATTGTCAGTTAATTTCACAGAAGATCTTTACCGTTTTCGTGTTTTGTAATGAATTCTTTAATATCCATGATTCTTGAGTCATGTGGCATTTCAATACCTATCTGTAATGCTTAGAGGACAAGGTCACACTTTTTTTCCCTTTTCCCAGAAAAGCCATTGTAGATGTCAATATAATATTAAAAAATTTAAGTTTTGAAACTTTGAAGTGAGTAAATATTAACAGAAGTACAGATAATAAAGTTCAACTACATGTGTTGTAGTTTCTTATACCACTTGGTAGTCAGCAAAATCTAGACCAATCCCACGAAATCGAATCATGGAAGGAGGAAAGGGGAGCAACTTTTGTTGAGATGGAGCATCCATTGGTAGAAGTCTGACTTGGCTCCGTGACGCTGACTTTTTACGGGGGTAGGGTTGTCAGCCTTCCGTCCAACGCTCTACAGTCATATTAGACCTGGAGCTACGACTTAAAGTGGATTCGAAACAATACACACATCCATGGCACCACCTGGACTCAAACTTGAAACCTGTGGCACCGAGCCCCACCACAGGCTTTTAATTGCATATAAACACCATTACGTAAGTAAATGAATTTTCACAAAAAAATTCTTTTATTCTAATGCAGCTGGTAAACGCTTAGACAATTGTCTTCGATGCCTTAAGGCAAGTGCCTGCACAGACGTTACTTACTTAGCACTACCCAAATATGCGTGTAGCTTGAAGATGAGCTACGGGCGCGGAGTGGTGATACCTCCGCAAAGCTCTACAATCATGTTAGACCGGGACCTACGGTTTAAAGTGTATTCCGAACCACTACAAACATCCATGTCCCCGCCAGGACTCGAACCCGAAACCTGTGGTATCGAGCGCCAGAGCGCCACTCGACCATTCAGGATCTAGATTTGGATTTTCAAAATAATTCAATACAAAAAAATTTTTTAACACAACATAAGATTCCTGATGACCAGTTGGCTAACGCTTTGGCCTAGCTTTGGCCTATTTTTAAATATAATGAACTATTTTCCTTTTTCGATCACAAAAAAACAGCAAGCAATTTAAAAAATATACATTCCTGTGGTATTATCAGTATAAAATATATGTCGATATTAGGTATATGGTTACTCTTTTTCACTTCAGTTTTCCAGTTCAAAGACAACTTTCATTATAAAAACAAATATAATGAACTATTTTCAGATTTCATTTTTTTTCAGAAAAATAACATAAAAATCGCCAGTTTTCAAAGACTTTCAGATAAAATGATTTCTTTTTTTTTAATAACATAAAAAAGCCAAAAGAGATTTCCGAAAATTAGGATCGATAATTTCCATGGAGGGATACTAGAAGTGTTAGAATGTATGTGATTTTCAACGTAAAAAATTTCCATTGCAGCCTATGAGACTATACCGTCTTTAAGTAGTACTCTGTAGAGAACTAGAAGAAGAATTAGTAGTTATAACCGCTGATCGGCGGTTGAGATGAAACATAAGAAATTGTGTGTTGAAATCTTTTGAATTCCTGTAAATTCAAGTTCCTGAGTCTCAATGTTTAGAAAAAAGTTTTAAAAAATTTTACTTCAATTTTCAACATCATATTTCTGCGAATTAGTATTTTCTTTCCTCTCCTAAATTAAGTATAAAAGAGAGGAAATCTTAAGTATTGATGAAGAAATGAGAGTTTTCCCTTTCGAAAATATACTCAAGCATTGAAGAAATCGCTAGGACACATCAAGATCATGTCAGTCATAAACAGAAGAATAAATAAACTTGGGGTACATTTCATTTTATTTTTTGTATCGCTTTATTTTTATATTATCTGACTTAACTATTGTAACATATTTTTCAGAATATGTTATAATAGTTACGTTAATGTCTTTATAGAGTGAATACAATTACTTGTAGCATTTTAAATGCGCCTCAACTTCAAAAGGTTTCAGAACCATCGATCTAGAATGAAAAGACTTTTAAATAAGAATACACAAAAAAAGCAAAATTAGCATTCGTCAGTACAAAATCTAGACAAAACAGAAAGAACTTCACTGATATTGTTAAACAAGCAGAATTCTAGCTGACTCAGTTCTAATTTGCCGTTTTGTTCCGGAATGTAATCTGATCTAGTAGAATTTAGGAATTAAAATTAACAAATTAAAGCATATTATTAATATTTTTCTTAAATAAAACAATGCTATAAATACGTTATATTTTACAGATTAATACAAGTTTGCAAAAAAATGTAGTTAACAACTTTAACAGATATATGATAGCATTTAATAGATATGTTATAACAATATTCTTTTAAATGTAAATATAATTACGATTTATACTTAACTAAGAAAATAAAAAAGAACAACGGTTGTTATTCAAGAAACATAAATAAAATAATAATTTCTATTTAAAATAGACAAAACAAAATGCTGTTTGGTTTTATTAGGGTTAGTAACTCTGTTTGTGAGGCTTAATGGCTGAGTGACTAGCACTCGGTGCCACAGGTTTCAGGTTCGAGTCTCGGAGGTGGCATGGATGTTTGTAATGGTTTGAAATCCTCTTTAAGCCGTGAGTCTCGGTTTAATATGACTGTAGGCTGTAGGGCTGACATCACTCTAACTCATATAAGAAAAACATCTCATGTTTCGGAATCTGCCGGTAGGCAGTCGGCCTTGGCCAATCATGGGGCTTTTGCGTTATAGGAGAACTCCTTCTTAGGATGGGATCCACAATTATGTTGAAGAAAGAAAAACTTGCAAGCCGGAAAAAAAATTATTACCAAGCTGTGGCAAAAGATATATTTTTTTCTTTTTAAATTAATTGAAAACGTTGGACTCCAGTGAGGTAGGAGAAATACACTGAAGTGACAAAAGTCATGGGATAGCAATATGCAAATTTTCAGATGGCAGTAGCATCGCGTAGAACAGGTATAAATGCGCAGTGCTTTCGCAGAGCTTTAATTTCTGTTCAAGTTATTCATGTGAAGAGGTTTTGACGTGATGATGACCGCACGACGGGAATTAACAGACTTTGAAGGCGGAATGTTAGTTGGAGTTAGACGCATGGGTCATGCCATTTCGGAAATCGTTAGGGAATTCAACATTCCCAGATCCACTGTGTCAAGAGTGTGCCGAGTATGAAATTTCAGGCATATCCCACCATGGACAGCGCAGTGGTCGACCGCCTGCACGTAACGACCGAGACCGGCGACGTCTGCAAAGAGTCGTAAATTCTAACAGACAAGCAACACTGCATCAAATAACAGCAGACGTAATCAATGTGGGACGTACAAGGGACTTGTCTGTTAGAACTGTGCGGAGAAATTTGGATTTTTAAGCCGGCTTTTTTGGGCTATTCCAGCAGAAGACCGACTCGAGTGCCTTTACTGACAGAACGACATCGCTTGCAGCGACTCTCGTGGGCACGTGAGCATATCGGTTGGTCCCTAGATGAAGGGAAAACCGTGGCCTGGTCCGATGAGTCACGATTTCAGTTGGTAAGAGCTGATGGTAGAGTTCGAGTGTGGCGCAGACCCCACGAAGCCATGGACCCAAACTGTCAGCAAGGCACTGTTCAAGCTGGTGGTGGCTCCGTAATGGTGTGGGCTGTTTTCATGGCATGGACTTGGTCCTCTGGTGCGACTGGACCGAACATTGACTGGAAATGCTTATGTTCAGCTACTTGGAGATCACTTGCAGCCATTCATGGACTTCATGGACCCAAACAACGATGGGATTTTTATGGATGACAATGCGCCATGTCACCGGGCCACAACTGTTCGCGATTGGTTTGAAGAACATTCTGGACAATTCCAACGAATGATCTGGCCACCTAGATCGCCCGACATGAATCCCATCGAGCATTTATGGGACATCATCGAGAGGTCTGTTCGTGCCCAAAATCCTGCACCATCAACGCTTTCACAATTATGGACGTCTATCGAGACAGCATGGCTCAATATTCCTGCAGAAGACTTCCAACGACTTGTTGAGTCCATTCCACGTCGAGTTGCTGCACTTCGCCGGGCGAAAGGAGGGCCGACACGATATTAAGAGGTATCCCATGAGAGGTATCCCATGACTTTTGTCACTTCAGTGTGACATTATAGAAATAAGCAACTACACATGCATGTGAGCTAATATGTAAATTTATATTATACTTTATATTTCTTAGCACCATAGCAAAGCTTGCAAATTAAAATGTAGAAGGCTTCAGGTTCGATAGCGCGTTGCTATCAAAAACGATTAAACACAATGGTAAATGTGTCTCCCCCTCTGACTACATTTTCTCAAAAGCAAATGCAAACCATGCTGAACATCACAAATGCCATCGAATTTCCTCGTTTTTGAAACAGCGTCTACAACAAGGCAGAAAGCGGACAGAACCTCAGTCGTAATGCTCACCAGCTGCGCACGTTACCATTGAGATACGCATGCGTTTTGTTATTACGCTAAATTCGTAATTTTATGGGTAACCTATCAGCCCTGTAGATTATATTTATTTATATTCTCTTTTTTTTTTTTTAGAATTTTTGTCATGAGAATTAAAATTTCTGATTGATTAAATAAGTGTGATATTTAAAATTATTTGTGCTATTTTACATAATAAAAAAAATGTGTTAAATTTGTACTAGATTTCACATTATCAGTTAATAATTACTTTGAAAAATTTATCTCTCCTTTATCCCACCGAGACTCGAACCCAAAACATGTGGTACCGAGCGCCGGAGAACTAGCCACTCGGCCATCAGGCCCCTAATGAGCTTTACGGTGGAGGTTTAATCCACTGGCGGCTTTATTGTAGACACTGTTTTACAAAATTAAGAGATTCGATGGTATTTGTGATGTTTAGCATCTTGTCTCGTGAGTCAGACTACCTGTTGGGAGATTTCTAGGTTTTCTCCCATGCGATAACAAATGTGTGGCACTTCCCCCTAAAAAGTCATCCCATCTTCCTTCTTCAGCTACTCGGATTAGTGTGATTAGGCTCTGTGACTCTCTACTGTCATATGAGACCAGGATCTACAGCTTGAAGTGGATTCCGAAACACTACAAAAATCTATGGCACCACCGGGACTCGAACCCAAAATCTGTGGTACATAACACCTGAGCACTAACCTCTCGGCCATCAGGTCCCATATGAGATCATATTAGACCGGTACCTATGGTTTAAAAAGTGGATTCGAACCCCTACAAACATCCGTTGCACCACCATGATTCTAACACGAAACCTGTGGTACCAAGCGCCATCTCGCTAGCCATCAGGCCCCCGTTTTTGACAGGAGTGTTTTCATCAGACACATCAAACACCTCTAGCCAATTCGGACTTGAGCCCTCTTGCACTTTCACCTGTTACAAACTAAAAGATGGCCCAGTCCTTATTTAACAAACATTGAGACATTGAAACATTTGAGTTTCACTTAGTAGCATACATGGTTAAAGAAGTAGTACCTGCTGTGAACATATAAATTTGATTCTACACAAAAATTAAAGTTTTTCTTTTTCCGGTAGGTTAAAGATCATGAATGGAAACACGATGCATTTTTTCCAGTAGGGTCGGTCCGAGAGCTTGCGTAGTCGAGGATCCCTCCACCAGATGCCGCCTCGTGTTGCCCGCGCGGCGAGGCACCTGCTCTCTCTCCCATCAGTCGTAGTCTAGAGGCTGCACCGAGTGGTTGTTTCATCGTCTGCCACGGCCGCCCCCTTATGCCTCGCGCCGGATTTACTGTCGAGGCCGGCTGACATGCAGTGAGTTCTCCCGCCCGTTCTGAGCAAGCAAGCTTCTGCCTCACCATGCCATGGATGATCGTGGTGATCCTGCTCACCCTCCTGGACACGCTGTCGTGCGAGGTGGCCTGCATACGCCTAGCTGACATCTACTGGAATGCCAGCAACCCCATGTGAGTACCTGAAGAAAAAAATTGCATCTTCATGTCATTTTTTTGAAGTGGTGACATTAGTGTCAAAATTGCAACGAAATTCGTAATTAAATAGTTGGTAAAATATCATGGAAATTTAATTAAATCGTGTTTTTAATCTGTCATTGGTTTTCTGAGGTTTCCACGATTTACGAATTACTTGTTATGAGTTATTGGAGGCAGTAATAAGAGTACCATACAAAAATCGTAAATTGTTGCACATTCTTCTTGTAGCTAAATGTAAGATTGTTGATTTAGTATTTTGATTTGCATTTGGTGCAAAAATGAATTTTTTAAAATTAAAAAAAAAAATAGAGAGAGAGAGGTTTGACATAATGGATAAGTGTGACATTTCGAATATACCAAATGATATTTAGTGAAATACTCATTTAATATCGCATTTTTCTGAGAAATGAATTTCGAAATTTGTATTCGGTTTTCAGTCCATCAAGAAACCAATAGATTCTTCCTGTTGCACAAAAAAAAATCGCAGTCATTTACTTTTTAAAATTGAGTTGATTAAAAAAAAAAACAAGAAAAAGGAAAATCATCTTTGCCATATTTTTAACACTTTTTTTTTTGAAGTGGTGACATTATTGTCACAATTTTAAAGAAATTTGTAATTAAACAGTTGTTAAAAGATGGTAGAAATTTAATTAAATTGTGTTTTTTAATGTATCATTGGTTTTTCTAAGGTTACCAGGATTTACGAATAACTTATTGTAAGTTATCAACTATTGATGCAGGCGGTAATATAATAAGAGTATCAGACAAAACTCATAAATCATTGCAAATACTTCTTGTAGCTATTTTGTTTTTGCATCATGCATATTTTTTGAAGAAAAAAAATGGGTTTGACATTTTAATTGATGCGTGTGACATTTCGAATATACCAACTGATATTTAGTGCAATATTCATTTAATGTCGCATTTTTCTGTGAAATCAGTTTCGAAATTTCTATTCGGTTTTCAGTCCATCAAGATTCTCCCTGTTGCACAAAAAATCGCATTCATTTTTAAAATTGAGTTGAGCAAAAAAAAAAATTCATTTTTATGTCATATTTTTAACCCTTTTTTTTGATGTGGTAATAACATTAATGTCCAAATTTTAAAGAAATTTGTAATTAAATAGTTGGTAAAAGATTACGGAATTTTAATTAAATTGTGTTTTTTAATCTGTCATTGGTTTTCTAACGTTACCACGATTTACGAATAACTTATTATAAGTTATCAGCGATTGGAGACAATAATAAGTGTACTATACAAAAATCGTAAATTATTGCACATTCTCCTTATAGCTAAATGCAAGTTTGTTGATTTAGTATTTTGATTTGCAAAAAATAATTTTATTTGAATAAAATAAAAAAATTGGGTAAGACATTTTAATTGTTGCGTGTGACTTTTCGAGTATACAAAATGATATTTAGTGCAGTAATTTAATATCGCATTTTTCTGAGAAGTGAGTTTCGAAATTTCTATTTGGTTTTCAGTCCATCAAGAAACCAGTAGATTTTCCTGGTGCACAAAAATCACATTCATTTATTTTCAAAACTGAGGTGAGCTACTTAAATAACTTCATGATATTAAAATTGATACTTTCAAAATTTGTTTGAAATATTTGTTATTTCCCGTTTGATCATTAATTATTTAAAATGATATCTTTCGATGTTGATAAATAAAAGTTAGGTAGAGTATTTCAAAGAAACGTTTATTTATTTATTTTTTATTGCCACTGATCATTTCTTCAGGATCTTTGCTTGAGAAATAAATATCTATATTAGGTAATGAATCTTGTTTGTCTTTGTAATTAAATATTTTAATTATTGTTATTATCTAATTATTCACATTATATTTATAAAACAAAGGTAAAACTAACACCAATTAGAAATTAAAGGATTTCCATGTTATATTTGAATAACTAGCAAAAATAAACAGTTTTTTTATTGTCTGAAACATACAAATGTGTGAAATACATTCATCTTGTCATTGAAGCTAAATTTCATGTTTGAGAACTAATTAAATGTTATAACCATTTTGGAAGTAATTCCTTTCGGCTAAAAGAAATTTTGTTAAAAGAGTTTTTTTGTTGTCTGGGAAATAAAATTTATTAGCCTAAAAGTGTGCAGCCGGTCTAATTAGGCTATGGTGTGCACAAAATGACCGTCGAGCAACAAACTAACATTTTTGTATTGTGGTATTATGCGTACATATTCAGATATCTGTGTAAAGTATTTGCACAGTACGACAATTGATTTAAAAGAGATCCGTTCATAAAAAATTATAAACATAAATTCCATTTTAATTCATTATAAATACATAATAGAACATATTTTCACTAGTTTCATGTGAAATTGACACAAAAATAATTTTATACATGAATAAATATTTACAAAACTGAAACAATCCAACATCTTGTGGTGTAAAAAGTATTCGTACACTAAAAGAAATGCAAATTTTTTTTAGTTATTTTGTGATTGGTTTAGCCATTATGATGTAGTTAATTGACGTCATCTTGTAAGTTACTCAAAAAGGTTCTTCAGTGGGAATTTTAATGGAGTGAGAAACTAGAAATTCTGTAATGGATCGCAAAAGTAAAGAGACAAGTGTTTCCGAAAGAGAACTGATTTTAAAGTTCCGTAAAAATGGTAAATCGTACAACAAGATTTCTGATCTGGTCGGTAGACCCCGTTCAACTGTGCAGTCAATCATAAAAAAGTTTGCTGCCACTGGAAAGGTTCAAAACAGTTCTCGTACTGGGCGATCATGCCTATTGACATCATCTGACAGACGATTTCTGGTACGTTCATTAAAGAAGGATCCCAAAATAAGTGCTCCTACATTAACATCAGAACTAAAGAACATGGAAACAGCAGTCTCCGTATGTACTGTTCGAAATGCATGCAGAAATGAAGGTTTCCATGGCCGTGTTGCGAGACGAAAATTCTTTGTTAGTGAGAAGAATCGGAAGCTGCGATTGCCTTTCGCCAAGCAATAAGTTAATGAAAGTCCAGATTTCTGAAAAAAAAGATTATCTTTACAGACGAAAGTAAATACAACATATTTGGATCGGACGGGAGACGAATGGTATGGAGAAAGCGCAATACATAAATGCATCTTAAGAATTTAGTGCCAACAGTGAAACATGGGGTGGAAGTCTGCTTGTTTGGGGTTGTATGAGTACTTCTGGGGTGGGCAAATTAGTCTTTATTAATGGCATTATGAATCATCAACTTTATATTGACATTTTAAAAATAGTTTAGGACCTAGTGCAACAAAAATGGGCTTGAATGGTGATTACGTTTTCATGCATGATAACCAAGCACACAACTCGAAACACAAGGCTCTGGATGCTATATAATACCCCAAAGTTCATGAAATTTGCTCTCAACCCCAACCCCATCGAGAATTTATGGGACGTTCTTGATAAAAATATTAGATCCAGACATATTTCTAATAAAAATGATTTGGAATCAGCTCTTAATCAAGAATGGGACGCCATATCTAGCTCAATAATAGCAAAATTGGTGGAATCGATGCCAAAGAGACTCAAGGCAGTTATTCGAGCTAAAGGATATCCTACAAGGTATTAGCTGAAATATTATGATTGTATTGGCCAATATATGCCTGATGTACGAATACTTTTTACACCACAAGATGTTTGATTGTTTCATTTTTGTAAATATTTATTCACGTATAAAATTATTTTTGTGTCAATTTCACATGAAACTAGTGAAAATATGTTCTATTATATATTTATAATGAATTAAAATGGAATTTATGTTTATAATTTTTATGAACGGATCTCTTTTAAATCAATTGTCGTACTGTACGAATACTTTTACACTCATTGTAACTTACTCTAATATACTATTAACAAACCAAACCAAACTAAAACCGTGAATCCAAACCAAATCAAAAAGAAGTGTTTGGAATTGAAATTGCAATTAGCAAACTGACAGTTAAATTTCAATTGCGAGAATTTTCTCTTAGCTCACATGGAAAATCGAAGTGTAATTACATTATATTTTGTTAGACGTCGTTCTAAGCTCAAATTAGAGTTTTCAGCAGATTTTTTACCTTATAACAATTGAAATAAAAATAGAAATTTTAAGGAATGTGTTCATTGAACTTCGCGAGTAATTCGTGCTTATATGAATCTCAATTTTTTAATTTTACACTGCAAGTTTTTTTAATAGTACTGATTCTCCTGTTTAATTTATAATTCTTTCCCATAATTTTTGGCGATTTTCAAATATCTTTTTGGTTTATTCACTTTATAGCAAATTGGTAAATAATATATTACCAATGCTTATAAATAATTTTCATAATTTACTGAGAAATTTAAAAAATAATCGGTGTTAAATTTTTAGGTTTCTTAGTCCAAATTTTCTCGTATTTTAAAAGTTCTCTTTAATTAGCGCATTTTTGTATGGCAATATTTTAAAGTGAATGTTAGTGTGATGATTTCCCTAACACGATTGAAATGTTTTCTTAAGTGATTGGCTGGAAAACAAAAGATCGTTATGCTTACACTCAACGGATTATGTGCCTTCTATTCGCCAGAAACATTTGTCAGCGATGTACTACTGTTCTAATAAATACTTCGCACCTTCTGTTTGATTATATCACAAGGTACTTTTTATATGCATGGAAAAAATATAAATCATAACACAATTTCCTAATATACAGAGTAACAGGATTTTTTTAAATAAAAAAAAAAAATTTCGCTAATTAATTAATTATTCGCTAATAAAAAATTCGCTAATTCAGGCATTTAATTAAAGCAATCTCATTTTAATACTTAAAAACTTCCCATTAGGCGATTTCTCATGATTGTACCACATGAATACCTAACTCATTCCTTTGTTTTCTAAATACGACCCTAATGATGTTGTTTCTCAAAATACCCAAGCACACTCATAGTTTTTTGGATGCATTTATATATGAGGGATAAGTGGTACATGTTTTATTCACTCCTTAAAATTTCTTGCCGACTCGTGGCTCATTGACAACGCACTAGGCTGGTTAGCATTAGGGCCGGGGTTCAATCCGCTTATTGTAGACACTAGTTCAAGCTCTTTACTTTAATTCCATGTAAATTCTCTAATAATGGTAAATTTAATTATGACACGGAGGTACAGATTTTTATTCTCGGAACTCCAAAATACACTAGCCTTTACTTTACTTTACTTGCAGACACTATTTCAAAAACAAGCAGATTTGCTGGCGTTTGTGATGTGCCAACATGTTGCCTCGTGATCCAGACTGCTTGTTGGAAGTGTTCCGGACTTTCACCCATGCGATACGGAAATACGGGGTAATCCCCCCCCTTTAAAATCCTCCCGGAAGGCAGTGCCCTAATTCTTCAGCGACTCTGAGCCAAGTCAGACTTCTACCTACGGATACTCCATCAGAACAAAAGCTACCCCCTTATCCTCCATCCATAAGTACTAAGTACTCCTACCGTAAGACTACTCGTGGAGTATACTTCCCGCACTGCAGGACACTGACGATTAGTCTCAACAAAAATTTTTTTTAAAAAATAACATCTCTATTATGTCCATTATTAATTAAATATGAACAATATTATAATATTTTTATTAAGTTAACAGATTTTAATTCGATAAGTATTCGAGTTTATACTATAAAAAAAAGTATTTTGAACGTTACACAAATTTGTTTCAAACTTTGTTTTCCGAGCATTTTACTTTGTTTAACGTCTTTTCTTACTTAACTGGTATTTTATTGTCTGAACAGAATACATTCTAATTATCGATTTAAGCTGAGCAAATATTTTTTTTCGATTATTGTAAGAACAGCAACTCGTACATTTTTTTTCCCAAGTAGAATTATTTGTAAGCATAAAAAAAAAATGTAAAAGCTTTTTAAGAACAGTGTGAAAGAAAATTTTTATGAAAACATTAAATTGAATAAATATTTCTTTTATTTAAATTCGTATAAAAATTCCCAAAGCACGGCGCTTATGGGAATGAAGCAAAAAAACGGATAAAATAATTATATGAAAACTATATTCAATTAATGTGAGCATTGCTCAATTTTTATGAAAATAAAATTAATTTGAGAGTTGAAACAATTTTTCCGCATTATGATTATTTTTTTTTTTTTTAGGTATTTTTCCTTATGCATTTTTTTTACTATATGAATAATGAAATATAGTAGTTTAGAATGAGTTTTAGGATAGTTAAAATTTTTAATTGTTTAGATATAGAACAAAAATTAAGTTAAAATATGTTAATTGATTGAAATTCATAATTCAATTGACTGATCTTGAGTTTATCATTATTGATTATTGTTGATTTCTTTTTCATTAACATGCTAATATGTGTAAATTTTCTTGCGAAATTTAGATAGTTAAATATTATCTATGCTTTTATATAATTTTAGCGCGTAAGTAGCTAGTAAAGGAGGGGAACACTCCTGTAGAATAAAATAGAATTCTCTATTCTCTATACATAACAATGTAAAAGAACTTTTTTTGTATTCAAATGAACTAAATGTTTTTCTAAATATAAGTGCAATAATAATAATAAAAGATATACAAGAAAAGCATATTTTTGCTTGAAAGATTCAAAGTGTAATTCATCCACTATTAAACCAACAAAGAATTATGTATATTTTATACCTATTAAGATAAGATATTGCATATGAATATTTAAAAACTTTTTTTTTTATAAAATTTCAAAATTTCAATCAATGAAAAACAAATTTTCAAAATTTAAATTGAATCTTTCAAATAGTTGCTGGCCTACAATTACGATGTAGTTAACAAATCTTAGAGAATCCTTTATTATTTTAGAATCAACTTAAATAAATAATAAAATGTACGACTGTCATAATTAATTTAAATTATATTTTTATACATTATCGAGTAAAGTAATAAAAATTAGTCTTCTGAGATTTAGGAAGAAAAAATGTCTAAATAAATATCCATTTCAGACGGGAGAAAAGAGAAAAGTAAATTCCAAATATATATATATATATTTGGAATTTACTTTTCTTTTCTCCCATGATTTTATGTAATATATTTTATAACAGGGTATGAAAAAAAAAAAAAGGAAATGTGAAAATAAACTTTTCTTATATTCATGTAGGTTTTAAGAATCATAATAGGCAAAAATCGACTTGAATTTCCGGATTAAGCTGTTTCCAACATACAGTACTTCGTTTAGCTTTATTTAACTAGAACACACTAATATGTTGACAGATTTACTAATTACTAAATTTATAATTTTTTAAATTTATATATATATATATATATATATATATATATATATATATATATATATATATATATATATATATATATATATATATATATATATATATATATATATATATATATATATATATATATATATATATATATATATATATATATATATATATATATATATATATATATATATATATATATATATATATATATATATATATATATATATATATATATATATATATATATATATATATATATATATATATATATATATATATATAAATTTCTGTTTATTTTTCATTTTTCATTCTTTTAAATGAAAGTTTGTATATAATGAATGCTATCTTATTGGTTTTGCTGTAAAAATGGACGGTATTTCTGAAACGTTCTATATCCATACGTTTTTGATTTTCTATTTTCTGTAGGTTTTATCTTGCAATTATATATAAGTAGAGATGATAATAAGTAGTAATCATAGTTATATTTATAAAAGGAGATTTTCTAAGATGCTAGTAGATATATACTATCATTAAAAGGTGAGCAGCAATTTTTACTTTTCTTTTTGGTTCGGTAAATCATTTGTATTAACTTGGAGGAACATGAGAAAATTATATAGACAGAATGCTATTATCATGGCTCTGTTATAATACATGGCTATATATCAGGGGTAATCAACCTTTTATAAGTACCGCCCTCTTTTGTATCCCTGTTAGTAATAAAAATTTTTAACGCCCCCACTGGTTCCACAGTTGTGGTGATTTATAAAGTAGCGAAGCAACTTTACTTTATAAAGTGTATAAAGTGAGTTACAGCAAGTTAAAGCATGTAATAATAATTTCTTACCAATTATTTTATGTCGGACTTTTAATAAGTTCAGCAGAATAGATCTTTTAAAACAACTTACTGTAATTAAATCTTTTATTTATACTTTGCATGCATGCACTAAGTCTGATGAAGTTACACTTAGTTAATTATATTATTAATGAGGTCCCTGAGGGTAATGCTGCGAATCTAAATATTGGATATCTAGTCAATTTTTGTAAGGAATAAACAAAGATCTCCTCTTTTTGGGAATATACAGGCAGTTTCTTTTTCTTTGGTTATAATATCATTAACAGAACAAAAAATGGATTCCACAAAATATAAAGTAAGGAAAGAAATCAATAAAGTGAATATCATTTTTACTTATTTGGATATGACAGGTATTTTTAAACAATAATTGAAAATTCTTCTGTTTCAACATTTAAAAATCAATTAAATTTAAAAAAGAAAAGTATGTCAGTAACCGACAAAATTTCTACCGCTCACCATGAAAATTAGATCTATACAAGCATATGTAATAGTTTATATACGCTATACGCAAATTATATTTAAAAAAAAAAAACCCGCCATAGCGTTCGCAATACAAACAAGTAATATATAAAAAAATTAAGTCAAGCTGAATCTGAATTTCTCACATTTGGCCATGCTTATCACTGATTTCTTTAACGGAAATTGAATACATACAGACAAGGCGGTGTTAAACAGGTAGTTTCAACTACTTTGACGTTGTACGCAATTTCAAAAAAAAAATTAAATTAAGCGAAATTAAATCCGCTGTGCATTTGCTAAAATTATTTCCCAAATTCAAAAATTATTACCGGTTATTATCCTATTAAAAACATTTTTAGTAGATACAATAGTATTGAAATCCTCTGCAAAAAGCCTATATTACACGTGCATTTTCTATGATAAAATCATTCAATGTCATTCGAACGTATTTTTAGGTAGTAATTCGATTGAACAACTATTTTTTTAATTTTATTCTATGATATTTTTGGAGACACCAAAACTATAAATGGCCTGATGGCCGAGTGTCTAGCGCTTTGGTGCTCGGTGCCACAAATTTCGGGTTCGAGTCCCGGCCGTTCATGGATATTTGTAATGGGTCTGAAGCCACTTTAAATCGTAGGTTTCTGTCTAATATGATTGTAAAGTGTTGGTTCTGACAACCTTAGCCCGTAAAAAGAAAAACATCTTATGTTTCGGAATCTACCAGTAGGCAAACAATCTTGGCCCACAATGGGAATGTGGCGCCATTGTAGAGAAATAACTACAAATTTTATCAAAATATATCTATTTATTTTGCGCAGTCATCTATTGATTTAACTGACTGAATTTTTTTTTTTTTTTTTTTTTTTTTGCCAAGAAAGCCAATTACGGATTATCCATCCATCAATTATATATGTTTACTTGTCATTCAAGAGTATCTAAGAGTGTCATTCTAAAAATAACCCAAGTCGCAACACAAATTGAATGCAAATCTGTAACCATTATGAATTAAATGTGTCAAACGCAATTAAAGATATCTCTCTTTTGCCATCTAAGCATTTTCAAATCTAAAAAACCTCATGCCATGATAATATGTTTCCGAGAAGAAAAAAAAAATCTATTCGAAAACCAGATTTTAAAGGACGTACGTTCTTTTTTTTTTTTTTGTATATATTTTTTTTAATTGTTTTGATGGGATTTTCGTGAAGTATCTTCAAACAAATGACGTCTGTCACTACTTTCTGGTCGAAAACTACATTACATGAACTTTTTCGCCTTCAAACATCTGCGAAATGTCTTCAATTGATTTACCATTCCTGAATGAGTCTGTCTGTCTGAAACGCATTCGCACGCCATTGTTCAACAAGCTAGTTATCGACATAAAAACTCTTCTCCGACAAAATGAAACTTGGTTGACATCATCTTGTGTGGGTTTAATTAACAGCAAAGAAGGAAAACGCGTCATCGGAATTTTCTCTTGACAGTCACCAAAAAGTTCTCATTAAATTATGTGTCAGTACTCCACCCCCTCGCCCCCTTTTGATTTGCCGCGAAATTTTCGCAGCATACTTAATGTCTCTCAAATCCAATCTCGCAAAGTGGCTAGGCTTTCATTTTTATGCGTGAATACTGGAATTCAAGGATTTGACATTTATTTCAGTCGGAATCAAGGGAAGAAGATCGCAGTGATTGTTTGGCGTCGAGCCAGCCTAGTTTGCACATTGAATTTTCGGTTACATTCATGCATATTTCTTTTTTCTTCTTCTGAATTTATTTTAATTATCGCTCACACTCAGTTTTTGCAGGATGAAGTATTCACTTATAAATTTCAAGGAATACATATTTTGGCCAAAGATTTGTTTTTAGCCATTTCAATCACGTTCTCTTTGGTGGTGCATTAATGAAAGATATTTGATTTGAACTTTTGTTAGAAGAATATTAACTTATAAAATAATTCTTCTCTTCCAGAAAAAGAAATTTTTTTTAATTAAAGAATATTGAAGAAATTGTAAAATTAATTAATTTTTTGCCAAGAAACCTTTCTTTGTTGAATATTGCAAAAGTATTTTCTTTCACGAGAAAAAGGGTGGGATCATGTTTGTTTCATATTCTGATTTGTCACTTTACATTTTTTTTTTCACACTATAGGTTAATTAGATCGGGATTTACAGTTTAACATGGATTCCAAACCACTCACAAACATCTATGCCACATTCCCGTTATAATACGACTGTAGAGTGTTGGAGGTATGGAAAATCTTACGCCGTAAAAGGAAACATCTCTGCCTGTCACAAAATCTACCAGTTGGCAGACGGCCTTGGCCCACTATGGGGCTGTTGCGCAAATGAAGAACTAATCTCTTGTTTACGTGTCAACTGAAACAAAAAATTACGTATTAGCCATCCATCAATTATATATGTTTAATTGTCATTTAAGAGTGTTGCGGACGCCATGAATCTCGTTTCATTTCCCAGACTTCTTCTAAATTGAATGCAAATCTGTAATCATTATGAATTAAATGTGTCAAAAGCAATAACATATATCTCACTTTTTACCAATTTAGCATCTCCAATCAATGAACCTCATGGCATGATAATGTTTCCGCGATGAAAAAAAACTCTATTCGAAAACCAGATTTTATTATGGATGTGCGTTCTTTTTTTTTTTTTTAGAAAAAAATTGCTTTGATGGTATTTTCGTGAAGAATCTTCAAACAAATTACATATGTCATTACTTTCTGGTCGAAAACTTCTTTGTAATAATAAGATTTTTTTCGCCTTCAGACATCTGTGAAATGTCTTCAATTGATTCACCATTCCTGAACGCGTCTGTCTGTTTGAAACGCATTCGCACGCCATTGTTCAACAAGCTCGTTATCGACATAAAAACTCTCTTCCAACAAAACGAAACTTGGTTGACATCATCTTGTGTGGGTTTAATTAACAGCAAAAGAAGGAAAACATGTCATCGGAATTTTTCTCTTGACAGTCACCAAAAAGTTCTCATTAAATTATGTGTCAGTACTCCACCCCCTCGCCCCCTTTTGATTTGCTGCGAAATTTTCGCAGCATACTTAATGTCTCTCAAATCCAATCTCGCAAAGTGGCCGGGCTTTCATTTTTATGCGTGAATACTGGAATTCAAGGATTTGACATTTATTTCACAGTCGGAATCAAGGGAAGAAGAAGATTGCAGTGATTGTTTGGCGTCGAGCCAGCCTAGTTTGCACATTGAATTTTCGGCCACATTTTTGCCCTTTTTTTTTCTTCATGTGAATTTATTTTAATTATCGCTCATTGTCGGTTTTTGCAGGATGAAGTATTCACTTATAAATTTCCAAAGAATACATATTTTGACCAAAGATTTGTTTTTCAGCCATTTCAGCCACGCTCTTTGTGGTGGTGCATTAATGGAAGATATTTGTATTAGTTTATTTGGTTTGTACTTTTGTTAGAAGAATATTAACTAAAAAAACCACTCCTCCTTTCAAAAATAGAAAAAGAAATTGTTGAATAGCTTAATTAAGAATATTGAAGAAATTGTAAAAAAATTTTTTTTTTTTACCAATAAAACTTTCTTAATTTTGTAACAGAATTTTCTTTCAAAAAAAAAAAAATATATATATATATATATATAGGAGGTACGTCTGAAGCAGAACAAAAATATCCTTATGAATTGCTGCATCAACTTTTATCTTTTTGAAGGTTTTGTTTATCGTTCTACGGTCATTTTGTGCACATTTTAGTCTAATTAGACCAGGACCTACAGTTTAACGTGGATTCTGAACCACTACAACATCCATGCCACAGCCAGGGTTTGAACAGGAGGTCTGCGATACCAAAGGCCAAAGCGCTAGCCAAATTGGCCATCAGACCGCTTCAAATTATGGAGAAAACAAGAACTTCAACGCAACCAACTAGTCATACGTGAAATGTTTACCAAATCACATATCATTTAAAAAGCTTTAGTTAAAGTTACCCAGTGTTACGAATCTAAAACCATCTTTTACTTTTTATTTCCCAATGACTATCCATTACCAACTAGAGTAAATCTACATTTAAAGTTACTACGTTTAAGATAGGCCACTTCGGGACACCTGTCTTGGACTGCCTTTTGCAATTTGTAAGAACAATGTTAAATATTTTAGCCAAGACATTTTTCTTCATTGGCGCAACAGTCCCATGTTGGGCCGAGACCATCTGCATATTGGCAGATTTCGAGACAGGAGATGTTTTCTTTTTTTTGGGAGTCAAACCCGAAACCTGTGGCACCGATACCAGAGCGCTAGTTACTCCGCCATCATGCCCCATAGGAGCTTTAAACAAAAATAAAATGTTGTATTTATTTATATTTAATGATAAAGCTGGTTATAATCAAATCGTAAACTTATTTATTATTAAAATATGCATTTAATGTAGTATTAACTGATAATATTTTAAACTTATCCTGATGAATAACAGAGGAAAAAATATACCAATCAGTTCAGAATGAAATATTTTTGATGGTAGAACTATCTTTCAGATGGTAGAACTATGACATTCAATACTATACAATTTGAATGTATCATATATATATTAGTTTAGTGAAGCATTGATATCATGTATCCAAACATAATATATATGCATCTTATAATGCAGCATGCATCTTGGTAAGCGTGTAGTTGTATTCGTAATGTTCCATCTGGCACTCTGTAATTCTCTTGTGGCACCGAGAGCCAGAGAACTAGTCACTCAGTCATAAGGCCCAGCCAAGAGATTGCTTTGTAAATAATTGCATTATTTGTTTTCAAGGATCAGAAGTTTTCGGTTTTAATAGTTTATTATTAGTTATTAATAACATTTCTTGGTTTTATTGTTATTATTAGTTTGTTAAATTACTCTGAAAGGATTTTTACATTATAAAAATAAACTGTAAAATACTTAAAAGTTCTAAAATTGTTACTGTAAAATGGAAATGTCTTTAGTAAAAATAAATATAATTGATATTACAATGCTTTGTTGAGTTGTTTTTATTTGGATTCTATCTGAACTATTGTTCCTTGAATGTGGATTTTAACTTGCGAATAAATGTTCCTTGAGTGTCGATTATAACTTGATAATAGGTGTTCCTTGATTGTTCCTTGAATGTCGATTTTAATTTGATAATAGAGGTTCCTTGACTGTTTCTTGAGTGTCGATTTTAACTTGATAATAGATGTAGATAAATATTTTTATTGAATTCTTGTCTCGTTTTTGATTTTACAAAGCCACAGAAATATATGACAAATGATGCAGAAAAAAAAATTGAAATGGACATATTTTACCAACTTGTACTTGCACTTCTTGTTTGCTGTTAACTTGCATTGCAGAACATTTCTTTTCAATAAGACTCAGATCTTCCAAAATTTGTGAATCATTTCCTCATAGTAAAAAGGCGGCCTGATAGCCAATTGGAAAGCGCTCTGGCCGTTGTTACCATAGCCTTCAGTTTCGAATCCTGGCGGTGGCATGGGTGTTTGTGAGTGATTTAGACTACACGTTAAACTGTAGGTCCCAATTACTTTTCACTAAATATCCTTTCAGCGACAAACCAAACTAAATCATAGTAAAAGTACAATTTATAAGCAAGTTTTCAAAGAGTTAGTGCTATTTTTAACACATTGTGAAATTGAAACAAACCAGTATCTTCTTTGTAAAAAACGCAAAAACCAATTACCATTACATGCAAGCTAAAGTAAAAACTACATTTTTAAATTTAATGCTTACAAAAGGTCACACCCATCTCGTATCACCATGAAACACATATTGTTGTCGAATCTACTAATAACGAGTTGAAATGATGAAAAGAAATATATGAGAATTATCCCCAAGTATGCAGAAAATGTCCCAACACACCAAATCATAGTAAAAGTACAATTGATAAGAAAGTTTTCAAAGAATTACTGATATTTTTAAAACACAAAAATTTCTTTGTAAAACAATACCAATACCAATTACTATACAAAAACAATAAATTCAATTACCATTACATGTAAGCAAAAGTAAAAACATTTTTATATTTATTGCTTACAAAAACTATATTGTACCATTGTGAAAGATACATTATTGTCGAATCTACCAAAAATGAGTTGAAATAATGAAAAGAAACATATGAGAATTATCCCAAAGTGTCCGTAGAACAACAAACCAAATCGTTGTAATTGTTGATAAAAGTACAATTGATAAACAAGTTTTCGAAGAATTACTGATATTTTTTACACATTGTGCAATTCAAAGTTTGGTTTGTTCCTTTCAAATTCTTGTGAGATAAGAGAAATTTCACGTAAATGAAATTTAATTGTTAGTTTGCTAATTGCAATTGCAATTCCAAACACTTGTCTAGGCTGGGCTTGGTCATTTTGTGCATACTTTGGGCTAAATAGACAGGAACCTACAGTTTAACGTGGATTCCAAACCACCAACAAACATCCATGTATGCAATTGGAACAAGCCAGCTCAAAAACTTGAAACCAGTACTTCTTTATAAACACAAAAGCCAATTACCATTACATGTAAGCTAAAGTAAAAAAAACTGCATTTTGAAATTTAATGCATTCAAAATCTATGTCGTACCTCTATGAAAGGCACATTATTGTCGAATCTATCAAGAATGAGTTGAAATGATGGAAATAAATATATGAGAACTATTCCAAAGTGTGCAGAAAATATCCCAACACACCAAATCGTAGTAAAAGTACAGTTGATAAGCATGTTGTCAAAGAATTACTGATATTTTAATGCATCTTGCAATTGGAATAAGCCAGTACCCTCTTCGTAAAACACAAAAGCAATTACCATTACATTAAGCTAAAGTTAAAACTACAATTTTATATTTAATGCTGACAAAAACTGTCTTGTACCACTGTGAAAGACTCATTATTGTAGAATCTACCAAGAATGTGTTGAAATTATGAAAGAAATGTATGAGAATTATCCCAAAAAGAGTGCAGAAAAATGTCCGTAGAGCAACAAACCAAATCATAGTAATTGTACAATTGATAAGCATGTTTTCTAAGAATTACTGATATTTTTAATGCATCTTGCAATTGGAATAAGCCAGTACCTTCTTCGTAAAACACAAAAAGCAATTACCATTACATTAAGCTAAAGTTAAAAGTACAATTTGATATTTAATGCTGACAAAAACTGTCTTGTACCACTGTGAAAGACTCATTATTGTAGAATCTACTAAGAATGTGTTGAAATTATGAAAAAGAAATGTATGAGAATTATCCCAAAGTGTGCAGAAAATGTCCGTAGAGCAACAAACCAAGTCATAGTAATTGTACAATTGATAAGCATGTTTTTCTAAGAATTACTGATATTTTTACACATTGGGCAATAGGAGGTTTGGTTTGTCGCTCTACGGTCATTTTGTGCACACTTTAGGCTAAATAGACCGGTACCTACAGTTTAACGTGGATTCGAACCACTAGCAAACATCCATGTGCGCAACTGGAACAAACCAGTACCTTCTTTATAAAACACAAAAATCAATTACCGTTACATATAAGCTAAAGTAAAAACCACAATTTTATATTTAATGCTTATAAAAACTATCTTGCATCATTGTGATAGACACATTATTGTCGAATTTACCAAAAATGAGTTGAAATGACGAAAAGAAACATATGAGAATTTATCTCAAAGTGTCCCTAGAAAATGTGCAGAAAAATGTCCGTAGAACAACAAACCAAATTGCTGATAAAAGTACAATTGATAAGCAAGTTTTCGAAGAAATTATAAAAATTATACAATGTGTTAAATTATAAAATTATACAAATGTGTATACAAAATGTTTCGAAGAATTTCAAATTATACAATGTGTTAAAAATATCAAACACATTGTATAATTTGAACAAACCAATACCTTTTTTTCAAAACAAAAAATCAATTACCATTACATTTAAGCTAATATAAAGCGAATCTTGTACCATTGTGAAAGACACATTATTGTCGAATCTACCAAAAATGAGTTGAAATGATGAAAAGAAACATATTGGAGCCGCATTTTGTCGCAGCACCTCGGTGCAATTTGTATTCCACCCCAGCACTCCATCCATATGTATGTCTCTCGCAGGCCATATTTACGATGTGCTTCGCTCTTCAGACACTTCATATACATTAGAGAGACACCAGCAGAAAAAAAAAAGATTTTTTTTTTCCGCCGGTATTTATTTCCATCCGAAAAAAGTTCCTTTTAACTAGCGCATTACAAATGTTCCCCTCGGATCGGCCATTACGCTCTTTATGGCCCAGAAGAAAAAATACTAAAAACAAGTTGGAGAGAAGGCTTCTCAAATTCGAATTCGTTTATCGGCTCCTGCCCATTGGTGCGTTGCGACCTCCCTGATTAACGTCCGACTCCCGATGAGGATCACATCCGAGCATATTTCGTTTTTAAGAGTACCCAAAACAGAAAAAAAAAAAAAGAAGAAAAAATATAAAGACAGGTATGAAAGCAATTTTTTTTTTTGTACTTTTTTTATTTTCAAAAATAAATAATTCCTTTGGATGGGAATGGTGATTAAGGTAGCAGCATCCTAAATCATGCACTTTGAAAGCCTGACGCCACAAATAAGTTTGAATCAAAAGTTGTTTTTTATAGGCTCGTCATCTATAGACTGGTGGCCAAGTGGCTCTGGCCTTTGGTGCTGCAGGTTCGAATTCTGGATGTTTGTGATGTGCATGGATGTTTGTGAGTGGTTTGGATTCTACTTTAAACTGTAGATTTCAATGTAGGTTAACTGTTTCCCGGTCTATTTAGCCTTCGTGTACACAAGATAACCGTAGAGCGACAAAACAAACAAAACCAATGTAGGCTTGTAGATCAAAGGTATCACATTCAAAAGTCATCGAAGAAGCTTGGCGATTTCATAGTGAAATTTGGCGATAAATCTGACCTAGCCATCAACCCTTTGGACACTGTCATGTTACTTTTTATGCAGGCGAAAGATGGGCGCTTTGTGTAAATATTTTCTGAAACTACACTGTAATGTACATGTGCACACACAATATACATATTAACTTGGTGGTACATGAAAAATTATATAAAAGGAATGCTGTTATCATGGCTCTATTTCAATATAAGTTTTTTCAAAAACAAATAATTCTTTGGCTGGGGCAATGGTGATTAAGGTAGCAGCATCCTAAATCATGCGCTTTAAATGGCTAATGCCAAATATAATTTTGAATCAAAAGTTGCGTTTTATAGACATCATTTTCAAACCAATTTATTATTCCACGAATGTTAACAATACTCTGATAAAGGCTTATAGATCAAAGGCATCACATGCAAATATCCTCGAAGAAGCTTGGCGATTTCATAATTAAATTTGGCCATAAATCTGACTTAGCCACCTATTCCTACCCATTGTTTTGCGATCTCCTGATTAACGTCCGACTCCCGATGAGGATCACATCCGAGCATTTTCGTTTTTAACAGTACCAAACAGGAAAAAAGGCAGGTATGAAAGCAGAATTTTTTTTTTGTTCTTTTTTTCTGAGATAAATAATTCCTTTGAATGGCAACGGTGATTAAGGTAGCAGCATCCTAAATCATGCACTTTAAAAGCCTGACGCCAAAATTAAGTTTGGATCAAAAGTTGTTTTTATAGATTCGTCATTTTCAAACCTATTCATTCTTCCTTGGAAGCCAACAATAATTCTCCAATGTAGGCTTATAGATCAAAGACATCACATTCAAAAAGTTGTCGAAGAAGCTTGGCGATTTCGTAGTGAAATTTGGCGAGAAATCTGATCCAGTCATCAACTCTACGAGACAGTGTTATGCCACAGTGTTATGTCCACCTTTCACCACTGAATACAGGTGAAAGGTGGACGCTTTGTGTAATTGTATTCTGAAACTGTAACACACACACACACACACACACACACACACACACACACACACACACACACACACACACACACACACACACACACACACACACACACACACACACACACACACACACACACACACACACTATATGTGTGTGTGGTATAGGTATATGTATAAACATGGTGAATATGAAAATTATATAAAGGGAATGCTATTAACACGGCTCTGTTGTGATATAAGGTTTAATGATTGGCTGTTGTGATATAATTATATAATGCAAGGGGTTTGATGGCCGAGTGATTAGCTCTCTGGTGCTCAGTGCCACAGCTTTTGGTTTTAAGCCCCGGTGGTGGTGTCATGGATGTCTGCAAGTGGTTTAGAATCCACTTTAAACCGTAGGTCCCTGCCTGATATACTTGGCTGACAATCCTACCTCGTAAAGTGAAAACTTCTCTTGTCTTAAAAAATCTGACAGTAGGCAGACAACCTTGGCCACAATGGGGCTATTGCGCCAGGGATGAAGATATATATACATACATACGCACAATTTTTTCTTAATATATCTTTATATTTTTTAATTCCTTGATTTTTGCTTTATAGAATGCTTTAAAGATAAATGGGTTTCTTTCGAAAAATCATGAGATACCTCTACGACAAATAGATCAAAACTTGAGATGGCGAAGTTATATAAATGCGTCAATTTAATGTGGAATGACCTATGATCTTCTTAAGTGAAATTGTGTGTCCATATGCAAATCGCTATATTCACCCTTTTCTTGTCATTTAAAAAAAAAAAACGCAAGGATATAAATAAACGCAAGGGAAAAAATTTCCCATCAGTAGTGTAATGGCGTGTAGCAATTTACATGAAACTATGGTCTCTAATTATCATAAATATTGCTCGCAGCTATAACGTATTAGAAATACTTGCATATTTATCGACACCTTGAATTTACTTTTTAGTGGTACGAAATAATTAAGTTTGTATTATTATTCCTTTTTTAGTACAAAGGAAACTCAATCACTGATCAAATCCCGCTTAAAAATTGACATGTAATAATATCTAGTTTATCTTAAGTGGTTGTATTTTTCTGGTCGCAATAGTTGTAGTTGTGAATCTTATTACCTATCATTGACTACCTTAATTTATTAGCTTAATCATTGACTATTACCTATTATTATTAAGGAATGTATGTTGGATGTTATCTGTTGATAGTAGGCAATTTCTGAATATTCCTTGGAGAATAATTTTTTTTTTATCTAAGTGGTTCTTTCTGAACGAAATAATGCGCAGGTATAAATTTTGCAACTAATCTATGTGTCATAACTGAAGATCCCGACAAATTACCGTGCGAGTAACATTTGTCTAAATTTAATACTCACTC
Organism: Caerostris extrusa; assembly: GCA_021605095.1. Classification (NCBI taxonomy): domain Eukaryota; kingdom Metazoa; phylum Arthropoda; class Arachnida; order Araneae; family Araneidae; genus Caerostris; species Caerostris extrusa. The sequence goes on from BPLR01005923.1 coordinate 174,316, forward strand.
ATTTCTTCTTTTTTTTTTATGTGTATGCAGCATTGGTGGGACATAGTTATCCCCACGACTACTGTCGAGGGGATAACAATGCCTTCTGACAAGATTTTTAGTGATATCTGCCAAGCATTTGCGTGTCGTATAGAAGAAAACTCGGAAAACTTCCATCAGGCAGCCCGACTATCGATACGAACTTAGCTTCGCGAGCTTTTTATACATGCGAAGATTATATACATTTTACGAGCTTTTTATACAGTCAATCGTCACAATCTTTTTTATACAGTCAATCGTCACAATCTTTTTTTTATACAGTCAATCGTCACAATCGTTTTTATACAGTCAATCGCTGCCTGTCGCAATCGTCATCGAGTCTCTTCGTTACTGAAAGCAGTGGCTACAACAATGCATCTATGGATTCGAACCTAGACTCTCCATCTCGTCAGTTGCGCACGTCATATTTTTTTTATGAAAATAGTTTTCTTTTAAGAAATTATTGTACATTGATGCGGTTAACCAGATCTTGATTCACTACATTGCATGGTACAGCCGATGCTGAACTTGGAAATTTTTTTAAAAAGCTCCTGTTATCGTAGAAATTTCTACGATAATTTTTTATCCTCCCATCCGATTTCTATATATCCTCCCTTATCGTAGAAATTTGAGATTTTAAACTTTATGATAAGTCTATTGACTTTCTAACATAAACCCAAGCACTACATCCTGCATATCACGAGCACGAAATATTAATGTATTCTGTGCAAACATACTGTCATAGATTTATCTGCCCTATTAAGAAAGAATCAAGTAAGTAACATTCTAAAATATCGGAGGATCGAAGATGTAATTGCTCTGGGTCTTTTCCTCCCGTGACTTCCTGTAAAGGACACGTGCGTTTGTCATTTTAAAGGGATTTCAGACATTCGAGCACTAATTCTGAAACCATTTCCGTAATAGCTTTTGAGGATATCTCAAGACACGACGGAACATTACAGAGACAACTACGCTCTGGCCGAGATGCATGCCGTATTATGAGATGCATATGTATTATGGTTTGATACATGATACCAAAGCTTCACCAAACTAATATATATGTATGTATATATATTATATATATACATACAATATTATACAATTTGAAATTATATCATATATATATATATATTTGTATAGTATTGGAATGCATTCTGAGAAAATTCCTTATCAAAAATATTTTGTTTTCAACTGTTGGTATCTTTTTTCTACTCTAATTCAAATTCTTAATTGATTTATATAATGTACAGATTATATTACATTTATATAATGTAATTTAAACCCTACTCGTGACAACGTGCTCCGCTGGGAAATTTTAGGGCTGAGTTCAATCTGCTGGTGGCTTTGTTTTAGACACTGTTTTTAGAAAAAGAGGAGACTCGGTGGGTTTGTGATGTACAGCATCTTTGCTTTGTGGTTAGTCGGAATACCTGGTAGGAGTTTTTCAGGGTTTTCTCCCATACGTCACTCAAATCCGTATTTTAAAAATCCTCCCGTAAAACACTCCCCCCCGCCTTCAGGGACAGGGGGCCAAGTCGTCTTCTACCTAGGCGCGCCTGATGGCCAATTGGTTAGCGTTTTGGCCTTGATACCATAGGTTTCAAGTTCGAATCCTGGCGATGGCATGGATATTTGTTAGTTGTTTGAAATCCACGTTAAACTGCAGGTCCCGATGTAATTAACCCAAAGTAAGCACAAAATGATCGTAGAATGACAAATCAAACCAAACCCAAATTTATCTATTGGTGCTCCATCACAACCGAATCCCCCCCTTCCCCTCTTTCCTCCTTCCATGAGAACACACGGGTTTATGGAATTAATCTAGATGTTGCTGTCTACCAGTTTTACAAGTCTACCAATTTTTGTCAACAAAGTTTTACAAGTCTACCAGTTTTGTCAACAAAGTTTTACAGTTGTCTACAAACAACAACGTATGTTTAAAATATTGCCAGTTAATTACTTATTAATGCACATTTTAATAATAAATAAGCTTAAAATTTAATTATAATGTAAATTTTATCATTCAATATAAATAAATACATCATTTGTTTTTTTATGAAAATTCCACAATCTAAATTTGAGTGTATTTTAACAAACTATTGTTTAATTATTGAATAATTTATAGTTTTTAATCTATAGTTTTATTTCTCGCACCATTTTCTGATCGAACCAGCAAATATCAAGTTCCCCGTGTTTTAAAATTTCGTGAATTATTCACAGTATTAAAAAAGACAATGAACAGCGAATCAATGTTTGTGCTGTATAATTTAAACGAATAGATGCATAACAAAAGCTTTCAATTTATTTTCTGCTAGGCTTTCAAATGGTATCTAATTAATTTTGTGCAGCAATCTTTTACCACCAAATCAATCGAATTGCTTTTTAATAAATTTTATTCAATAACATTCATTTCGTCTACTAGCGAAGAATTCCTATTACAAGTCCTTAATGAGAAGCATTAATTACCTCTCGGCCCGAAATCATTCATTTAGAGCCACCGGGACTCCAACCCACAAAACGGGAGAGAGGCAATCTATAAAATTTAGTGTAACAAAAAATAACCCTTCCCGCTCCTGTGATGATTAATAGAGCGGTCTGCTTGCTCGATTGCCCGCAAATACCTTATCGAAGACTCACAGATTTCCCGCCTCCATCGAGGATCGATTAATAATATCGCTGTTTTCATCGTCATCGACTCGGCCTGGCGGTGTTTGTTTTAAAAAAATGGCGTCCAAGTGTCATTAGCGGTTTGATGGATCGGTTTTCGATGGCATGACTTCGGGGTTAAAGTGACATTTCTCTGGCCAACAAGCGAAGTCACGTCCGACGGTGACAATTCCACAGACCTTTTTATTAAATTGTAATGGACGTAATTAGTGTTCCACAATAAATGATGGAATGACATTTGCAATTCAGAAAGATGGTTGTTGTTTTTTTTCTTCTTCCTTTAGCCGTTTGTTATATTTGTAACAGGAAATTTAAAGTAGGCATTCATCTTGCCCGAACAGCTAGTTAAAATTCCGCGCTGTAGTATTCGAATTACTGTGTTGCCGAATGTAGCGTTTCGTGGAAGTGAAAAAACGCACTGATTTTGTTCGGTTTGTATCAGTGTGATTATGATAATGATAGATTAGCTAATTATTATCTTCGTCGAAGTAAACTGTTGCGGTAACTAAATATTGTAATGAAAAGTTTGGAAATGGTCTGTGCTTTTTTTTTTAAATAAAGTTCAGTATTGGGATTCAGCAAACAGTTTTGATTGATATTCGTGTTTTTGCAAAAATTTTTTTGTAAGTCATAGAGGACAAAAAAAAATTCTTGCCTTAGATGATTTAAACCTGTCATGTCAGAATAAAGCAGCTTCCACATGAATGCTGTATGAATGATTTCTTCGAATATACCATGCTTTCATGTGACTCAGCAGTAAATGATGTATTTTAATTGGATTAATAGTACTATCATGTTAATGATAAAGGAAAATGGCCCCACATTTATTTAGATTACTTTTCTTAAGCGTAATGTAAAATTAAAAAAACAAAGCAATATTAAATAGAGTTAGTTATTAAATTAGTTAATCCTCCAAATTTTTATTTTTCTAATCATAATTAAATTCCTTCCATACATAACAATATGCAGTTTCTCAATTTGACGAACTCACGAATTGCTGTTGAACCGGTGTTACCCAATTGTGGAAATCGTTAGTTTGCAATTTGAATGTATTACTGATTTTTTATCAGACGAACCATATATTTTTCTATTTTAAAAAGTCCTTGTCAAATTATATATATATAATCAGTTTAGTGTTGCACAATTCTGGAAATCATTAGTTCACCTTTAAGACCTTTATTAAATTGTAATGGAAGTAATTAGTGTTCCACAATAAATTATGGAATGACAATTGCAATTCAGAAAGATGGTTCTTTTTTCTTTCTTCTTTCTTTTAGTTGGAGAAAAAGTCCGCTTGTTATATTTGTAACAGGAAATTTAAAGCAGGCATTCATCTTATCCAAGCAGCCTAGTTAAAATTCCACGCTGCAGTATTCGGATTACTGTGCTGCCGAATGTAGCGTTCGTGGAAGTGAAAAATGCACTGATTTTGTTCGGTTTATCAGTGTGATTATGGTAATGATAGATTAGCTAATTATTATCTTCATCAAAATAAACTGTTGCGGCAACTAAATATTGTAATGAAAACTTTGGAAATGGGTTTTTTTAAGAAAGTTTAGTACTGGGATTCGGCAACAGTTTTGATTGATATTCGGGAGTTTGTAAATGTTTTTTGTAAGTCATAAAGGACGAAAAAAATTCTAGATGATTTAAACCTTCATGTCAGGACAGTTTCCCATGAATGTTGTATGAATGTTTTCCCCC
>BPLR01005924.1:0-43520 GCA_021605095.1 Caerostris extrusa
GAAGAACATTCAAAGAACAATCATTGCTTCTTTAGCATTGAGAAGCCTACTTTTCCAACATATGTTGACTTAAAATTGAAATTCCACTTAAAGACCCGCAAATATTAATTGAAAGTGGTCTTACTTTTTGGACACAGCAATATTGTTATTCAAAAATACTTGATAATGATATATGCTATCATAATTGGATCAAGAGGATTATATGATTCAGATAATGATAGGTTTCCTTAAAGTTTTTCCCTGATATTTTTTAAGCAACTCAGAAGTTATGATTTTCTACAGTAAATATAAAAAGTTTTTAATTTCTGAAATACTAAAAAATTATTAATCAAAATTTTTAAATGCATTATGATTAATATATACTATAGGATATTAGAAATAGTTAAATCGTCAGTTTCAGTTTTCATACAGAATTTAATTTACTGATCTATTTTGAGATAATATAATTAAATCTGTCCTATTTAATTTTTTAAGAACTCAGCGAGCATTTTTAAGAAATATTACATTCGATATGATTATAAATCGAATCTAAAGAAAAGAAATCAATTCCGACATTTTGAAAACAAGAAAGTTGTAAATTTTTATTTCTTTGATAACTTGAAGGAGTAGTAAGAAAATTCATAAATCGTTCTGTTTTTCTTTCTGATGGAGTAAAGCCACCGGCACATCATACTTCTAATTGGTCATGAATCACCAATAAATAATTCACTCGTTGAAAAATTTATTCATTCTTTCCATGTATTTCAAAAAAATAAAATGCAAGTTAAAATTTGATTTTACATTAGCTTTTAATACATTTCAAACCCACAGTGAGTCAATATATAATCTATATATATAAATCAATATGGTTGACTGAAACTGCAGCGAGAAGTGAAATTTCTTCCTTTTTGAGGCCCAAATATTTATGAATGTTATAAAACTTATGTGATATACGCATCAAATTCTTTTCTATATTTTTATAGGTTATTAAGTACCAGCTGACTTGGCGGTTTTTTATGTTTCTGCCAAAGAAATTAGAATGCGTAATAAAAATAATATTTGCTGATAAGCGTTTTGATTTTAAATGATAGAATGGATCGTTATTTTTTAATGTATCTGGAAGAACTAATTGAAAAAGTAAAATGTTGGCGCGTGTGCTTTTATAATGCAGCTGTCGCCAAGGTACCGTTAATACGTAAGTACCTTTTTTTTATTACATGGGAATGTTAGGTAAAATAAAAAATATGACCATTTAAGAATATATATGACGAGGAAATGGTTTTCACTTTCTCAAAGCGTGGGATGGTCCAATCAATGTTTACTAATTTTTCATTTTTTCATTCCGAAATGCAGAGTTAAGTTTAAAAATGAAATAAAAAGCACCCCAGATTTTAGAACAGTGACAAAGCAACAAATAAAATTCTTATGTTAACAAGTATTTCTTATTTTTTAGTTTGATTTACTCTAAAAGCACATATTTTTCTAAAGTTTTTAAACTATAATATTTAAATGGTCCCTGAAGAGGACTGAAATATAGTTCTTAAAAATAATTTAATTTTGATTAAAAACAATGGCTAAATGATATGCGGCCTCGGGTCAGCCAGGATGCTTTCGCAAAATCTCCTGATCGAGGTCAGGCGCGTTATCCGTTGTGCCACTGTCCCAGATAGGTTTGAATGTCTTGGGTAAAACCATTGGTTAAATTGCTCTTCAAAGTTAAAAAAAAATCACTAATCCTGTGCGTCCTAATCATGATGAGATAATAAACTTATCAAAAATATTTTTGTCGTCGGTCCTCGATAAGTCTACAAAGTTTAAGGGCAGAAAAACATTCTTTACAAAGTAGGATGGCAAAATCGAGCCCAAAAGAGTCAGTTACATACATACAAACATCAGGAGAAACTTTAATAAAAGGTGTAAACAAAAAAAAATATTTTATATGACATTAATAATTTTTGTCAATTTTGATACACAAGTTTTTAAATTTGTCTTTCATTATTTTGTATCCTAAAGTCAAAGATCATAGAATGTGAGATGGTAGAGGGTTTAAATGAAGCATGAAAAATTTTTACACACTAGTAATCATTTAGATGAAGTGTCATATTCGGTTCATTCATTAAATTAAATTAATTATAAAATTAAAAGATTTTTATAATTGCAATACCTTTTTTAAATTATGTGGTTAAAAAACGAAACTCTAAACGAATTTCCGTCTATTTTTAAAAACTTATCATAAATCAAATTGTTTCGTCGATTTTTAAAGAGAGGATGATTTCAAACAATTAAATATAACAAGAAAGGTAAAAATGACAAATTGCACAATACTTATCAAAGTTATTTTCATTGTTAAAAGATTATTGATTTTTTGAAAACTGTTTGTTATACTAAATTCTATGTAATAAAATGCATGCCAGGTAGTTTAATAGAAAAGAAATTAATAAAACATCACAGTTAACTGATTAAAAATACATGCTTTGGTCATTACAGAAAAAAAGAGAAAGCTCAACTTTTTCCACTTCAATAAGTAACTCTGGATGTAAAGATGGATATACTTACATATTTTTTTATTGTTTTTTGACTTATAAAGTTATTTTCGTTTACTAAATGATATATTTTTGTATCCTTGATAAATCCCAGGGTTTCTTGTTGCTAAATGTTTTTTTATTTCTTTCGTTACTAAAAATATTCTTATTGGTTTATGTAAAATTCTTTGAGCTTTTTTTTGAAACTTTGAAAAAAAATTTCTTTTGAGTTTTACATGATATTTTTTTTATAATATTTTTACGTCTGCTTAATTATATAATTAAATCTTTACTAAATTATTGATGAAAGCAAAAATTGTTTTTAAAGTGAAATTAATGCTTTTTCATAGATAACAGAAAAATCGTTGAATGATAGTTTTGGATTTCATAGTTAAATTAAACAAATTGCTTGAACTTGATGATATTAAATTCCATATTTAAATTTATCGGCCAAAAAAAGGTCTGATGCGATATTTTTCATTGATATTATGACTTTGCTAATTTATGAAATGATAGATACTAAATAGAAAAATCACTTTACCCATTTTGAAAATGCTAAAGTGATGTTCTTCATTTTATTCCATTTTTGATAACTTAGAAAAGTGTCAAATAAGAAGAATATGATTTTCGGAACTAAATAGGAGCATAAAATAATTCTGATATCATGAATCTACGAAATAGGTTTCGTTGAATGAACAAATTATTTTTTGGCACGTATTCATCATTTTTAAATAAAAATAATCTCACCAATTTTTATCAAATTTAAAAGACTTAAAAAAAAAATTTAAAAACCAAAATGAGGTGCAGTAATCCATTAAATAAAAATGGTTGAGGTAATGAAACTCATATTGAGAGTGTGAAATGACTGTTATAAGTAAAAATTTATGAATATTATGAAAACTTTTAAACACTGAAGTGACAAAAGTCATGGGATAGCAATATGCAAATTTTCAGATGGCAGTAGCATCGCGTAGAACAAGTATAAATGCGCAGTGCTTTCAGAGCTTTCATTTCTGTTCAAGTTATTCATGTGAAGAGGTTTTGACGTGATGACCGCACGACGGGAATTAACAGACTTTGAACGCGGAATGTTAGTTGGGAGCTAGACGCATGGGTCATGCCATTTCGGAAATCGTTAGGGAATTCAACATTCCCAGATCACTGTGTCAAGAGTGTGCCGAGAGTATGAAATTTCAGGCATAACATCCCACCATGGACAGCGCAGTGGTCGACCGCCTGCATTTAACGACCGAGACCGGCGACGTCTGCAAGAGTCGTAAATTCTAACAGACAAGCAACACTGCGTCAAATAACCGCAGAAATCAATGTGGGACGTACAAGGGACTTTTCTGTTAGAACTGTGCGGAGAAATTTGGCTTTCTTGGGCTATTCCAGCAGAAGACCGACTCGAGTGCCTTTACTGACAGAACGACATCGCTTACACAGCGACTCTGTGAGCACGTGAGCATATCGGTTGGTCCCTAGATGAATGGAAACCGTGGCCTGGTCCGATGAGTCACGATTTCAGTTGGTAAGAGTTGATGGTAGGGTTCGAGTGTGGCGCAGACCCCAAAAAGCCATGGACCCAAGCTGTCAGCAAGGCACTGTTCAAGCTGATGGTGGCTCCGTAATGGTGTGGGCTGTTTTTCATAGCATGGACTTGGTCCTCTGGTGCGACTGGACCAGGTTTATTGACTGGAGATGCTTATGTTTCAGCTACTTGGAGATCCTCTGCAGCCGGTATTCATGGATCATACCCAACAATGATGGAATTTTTATGGATGACAATGCGCCATGTCACCGGGCCCTGGCTGTTCGCGATTGGTTTTTGAAGAACATTCTGGACAATTCCAACGAATGATCTGGCCTACCTTGATCGCCCGACATGAATCCCATCCGAGCATTTATGGGACATCATCGAGAGGTCTGTTCGTGCCCAAAATCCTAAGACCCATCAACGCTTTCAATTATGGATATATCATCGAGACAGCATGACTCAATATTCCTGCAGAAGACTTCAGAACGACTTGTTGAGTCCCTGCCACGTCGAGTTGCTGCACTTCGCCGGGCGAAAGGAGGGTCGACACGATATTAAGAGGTATCCCATCACTTTTGTCACTTTAGTATATGATATAAATTAAGAGGTTTTGGGATACAGTTATAAATAGGGTTTGTGTTTATGTTTCTGATGGGAAATATTGGAATACACTTAATAGAGATAATCTTTGCTAATTAATATTTATTCATGTATTTGAAATTACTAATGTATCGTTATTTTTGTAAAGTGTATATTCAGAACTCATTGAAAAGAAAATTTTTTTATTCTGATATTTGATGTTTTTATCAACAAATGTCTTCTATGAGAATATTTTACCAATTTCGATACAAAATTTTTATATAAATTTATCTTTAGTATTTATTTTGTTTCCTTAAATTACAAATATGTTTTAGTAATTTGTATGAAAAATTATTTTTTATCACAATCATCAATCATAGATCGTTTCTGGCATACCCTGACAATCGTGAAAAACAAACAAAGTTGAACGTTAATTTTTCCGTTGTATTCACTTTTAAAAAAATTATTATAAGAATGTATTATTTTAAAATTAAATAATTTTCATAGTTTATTATAAAATTTTACATTATATACTTAAAAGAAACTCAAAAAGCAATTTATCTATATTTAAAAAGAATTACAATTATTCTGCCATTTGGATAAAACTGAAAACTAAACTGTTTTTTTCTAGAAAATGTATGTTCGTAACTAATTTGAAAAGTAAAAATGTTTTTAAACTGATATTTGACATTTTATAAAAAATATCTTCTATGGTAATATTTACTAACAATTTTTGATACAAAAGATTTAAATAAATATCTTTGGTAACTCATTTTTATTTCCTAAATTGCAAAAATATATTTAAATCCATCGTATGAAAATTTACTTTTATCATTAATCATCATTTTACATAATATATCATATTCGTCCTTCAATAAATTAACTTAATTGATAAAATTAAATACTTTCCATGGTTTATTGCACAATCTTCTTACATTATAGGTAAAAAAAGAAACTCAAAGCGAAATTTTCGGTTATTTAAAAAAATTACATATATATCCCATTATTTGATCGACTGAAGACTGACACAGAAGATGATTCAAAGCAATAATAAACATATCAGGAAATAATAATAAAGACAAACATAATAAAGATAATCGCACACTATATATGAAAGTTATTTTCATGATTGCTATAATATTATTGATTGAATAAAAAATTGTTTGTGCATTACTGTTTGTTTTCATACAAGTCCAATGCGATAAAACGGGATTGATGATTTCGACGCAAAATTTAATAATCAGTCATAGTTAATTTATATATAAAAATTAGGCGATTTAATCATTACAAAGAAACCGGTTTGATTAAAAAGTTTTCAGTTTTTAGAAAGTAACTCACACATATTGGTTTTTTATTTATTTATTATTGTTGAGTATTAAATTTTTTCCTTTTGTTTACAAATTGTTCAAAAATAAATTACCATAGATTGTTTTCTTTTCTTGAGATTTTCTTACTTTGGATTGAAAACTTTGCAAAGAGTCTTTTTTCTTACGTTATAGTTGTTTTTTCCTAGTATTCTGTAAATATGAATGGAATATTATTATTGTTAGAATAGTGGTATGCAAAATTAGTAAACTTTCATAGTAAATTATTACAAAAAAATAGTTTCATAAGGAAATTGATGCTTGTATGGGTAGTTAGAAATACCTGAATCATGACTTTCACTTTTTCGTACTTTTAAACAATTGAATAGAATTGTGATATCAAACTGTCCCATTTTAAATTAAAAAAGATTTAATGCGATATTTTTTACATTGCTTTTATTACTTTTAAGCTAATTTAAGAAATTGAAGAATCATAAATTGAAAATCATTTTACCATTTTGAAAATCGTGACGAATGATGTTGCTGTTCATCGTTTTTATTTCATTTTTGTTAACTTAGAGAGTAAACTAAGAAGAGTAAATCGCTCAGTTTTTATTTCCGGGTAGAGGGCATAAATATTATAGCGTGTGTCTCCAAATCTCTGAAATAGAGAGATTCGTGGAATAAAGTCATTTATTCATTCTTTGGAAGTACTTCATTTTAAATAAAATGTAGTCTTGCTCAATTTTTCATGAACTTTTAAAAGAGAAAAAGAATTATAAATCAAAGTGAGTCCTGATCATCTAATTAAAATCTCAAATGGTTGACTCAAAAATATATTGAGAAGTGGAAATTTCAGGTTTTAAATGAAAATGTTTAGAATATTACGCAAACTATTAGTGATATATTAAAAAAGTTAAAAGTATTTGAATGAAGTTACATTTAGTTGGTTATCATCGCTATATGATTATTAATTTTTATTAGTCTATATATAAATATTCCTTGAAATTTAAATGATGACTTTTCATGTATGGTGACAATATTATTTTTAAGAAAAATTTTTTCACTCCTTTTCAAAAGTATTTTCTCAATTTTATAGAAGGATTATCCAAAATAATTTTTCCTTCAAAGTTTGCAAAAGGATATTTTCACATTTTTTCCTAATAAAATTTAACGAATCATACAAATATTTTTTTTTCTGTAACTAAGCAATCTCCGAGTGAATGCCTTGCACCGATAATAGAAGGCTTAATCTTAATCAATTTCACTTTTCATAATTTATACAGATTGTATTCACTTGGAGATTAATCTATCCCATTTAAAGTTTTTAAAAGATTTGATGTCATAATATTCATTGCTTTATTACTTTTAAGATAATATATGAATTGAAGGAATCATAAAATTAAAAATCTTTTTTATCCATTTTGGCAAATGTGAAAGGAAGATGTTGTTCATCGTTTTTTATTCCATTTTTTGTAACTTAAAAGTGAAGTAAGAAGAATAAAATCGCTCTGTTTCCATTCTGACGTTATAGAAGCATAAATAATTGCTGCCTCATGAATCTCCTGAAATGATTCCTCGTCGAATGAGTAATTTATCTATTCTTTGAAGTATTCATTTTTAAATAAAATGCAACCTCACTTAATTTTGCACATGAACTTTTAAAGAAAAATAAATTTAAAAACACAAAAGTGAGCCAGTTATATCTAATTTAAATCAAAATAGTTTTGAAACTATTGGAGAAGTGAAATTTTTCGAGAAAGTTGAAAATATTTATGAATATTATGAAAATTTTTATGTAGATATAAATTAAAAGATTTTCGAGATATAGTTATAAATATTTTTCATTTTATGTTTCTGATGAAATAAATTGTAAATCATGATGACATGATGCGTGCTGATTAATATTAATCCATGTATTCGAAAATGACTAATGTATCATTCTGTTTATTTTTCTAAGAAATGTATATTCAGAACTAATTAAAAGCAAAAAAGATTTTAATCTGATATTTGACATTTTATAAAAATATGCCCTCTATGAGAATAATTTGTAACAGTTTTGATACAAATGTTTTATATAAAAAACCAAATAAATTGCTTAATAAATTGCAAAGACATTTTAATGGCAAACGTAAGTCACGAGGTGGCTTTGAGAATAGAGTTAACCATAAGATTTTGATCACCATAAATCATAGAAAGCTAAATAGTTACGGTTAAGATGCATTTGCTTGTAACCATGACAACTGAAGTCTAAGTGGAAAACAACATGTTCACTTGGGAGGAATATGAGAGACCCTTCCCGGCATGCAACCGGCTAATCCGCTGAGGGAAGGAAAGGAAGGCTGTGAACCTCTTAATAAATTAAATAAGTATGCATGTCCGCTCAAATTGTAGTTATGATATACCAGTCACCATGTGATGCATTAAGTAAGAACATGTTACATGTTTTGTTTAATACTCACTGGTGGCTGTTTAGTTTAGTTACTTGTCATGGACATTTATTTCCGTCAATGTAAATATGACTTTTTATAAAAAGATATTACCACTAATGTAATTAATTATGAAAAAAATCGTCTATTTATCAAAATAATTTACTAGAACAAAAAAATTTGAAGAAAGATATTTTTGCTCAAATACGATAAGAATATGTTAATTTTAAGTTATTGTAAGGTTTGAGGTTCAAGACAAATTTCTTATATTTAAATATCCTTAAAGGATTTATAAATAAAGGATATTTTCCTGTGGAAATATCCTTAAACTTGAAAAGTTTTCTTGTAACGGTCTTAACGATGGAACGATTTAATCTAGTTTTTAAAATTGAGAAATAGTGTGTTTTTAATTTATTTTGAAACCTTAAAGCTGTAACGACTACAAGGCGCGGATCTCTACAAAACGCGCAACCATGGCTAAAATATTATTGGTTTTGTAAACTAGGGAATCTGAGTTAAATGTCGTAGTAGTGACTGCAAATCGTCTTTGTATTTTTTTTTGTATTAGCTTTTGTTATTAGAATTTTTATAAATAAACGTAATAGTTTATTAAAATTTTGTACGGAAACGAATCATAAATCTTATAAAAAAATATCAAATAAAGAATCAATTTTTCTTTTTACGCGCATTAAAATAGGGTTTTTGTTTTTTTTTTCTTCAAGTTAAAATTTAAGTTTAAAATAAATTTTCGAAAACCGTCTATTAATAAAGCAGAAATTTCCTGTTACGACAACACATAATCATTGAGAATATGGCCAACAAAAAGTAAAAATTCGAGCTTTTATTAGCTTATTAAACACTTTTAACACTTATTTGGTTGTTGTTGCCTCTTGTGTGCACAACAACTACCAAAATAAATAATTAAATTTAATTATTAAATTAATATTAAATTTCTAGCGGGATGTCTTTAGAAATTTTCTTTCAAATTAAAAGGACGACTTTTCATAAATAAACACAACCACACATAACGACAATAACAATCAAAAGAAATACCAAATTTAAAAAAAAAATTTTATTTTATTTTGATCTATCATTAGAAATTTCGAGAAATTAAAATGATGATTTTTCGAAAACATTTCTGATTATGTTGAGTGGATAGATAATTTTATCCTCTGTTTCTTAAAGATTTTTGTCATATTAATAAATAATTATTTAGAATTATTTTGCCCAAAAGCCTACAAACACTCTTTTCTTCCCGATATTTTGTTCTTAATAATATTTACCGAATCTAAAAATTATTTTAATTTTCAGTAGCTAAGCAATCCCGAGTTATATTTTCTAAGTAAACAGTGAAAATTTTAATTTTATATTAATTTCTCTTAATAAATTATTGAACAAAAAAATAATTTTATAAGAAAATTAATCATTACACCTATAACGCAAATACTTAATCATCAAGCCACTTTAGATTGCTAAACAAATTGAATTGAATTTTATATATAAATTGTCTTATTTAAATTTAGGTGATGGATGCTATATTTTACATTGCTATATTGCTTTAAGCTAACTTACGAAATGAAAGAACTTAAATTGAAAATCATTTTAGCCATTTTGAAAATGTGTATGACAGATGTTATTCATCGTTTATTACATTTCTTAATGAATTGGAAAGTGAAGTAAGAAGAATAAATCGCTCTGCTCTTCATTTGAGTAGAGGCATGAATAATTCCTGATATCATGAATATCCTGGAAACAGGGATTCATTGAATGAAGTAATTTATTCATTTTGTAAGTATTTCATATTAATAAATGCAGGTCTCACCAATTTACAATATGAACTTAAAAGAAAGAAAATTTAAAACCCCAAGGGAGTCACAAAGCATTCAATTTAAATCAAAACATATTAAGATATTAGAGAAGTAATGGCCCAGATACATGGAAAAATGTTTGATTTGCTGAAACTTTCTTTTGTGATATAAATTAAAGTTATCGAAAAAAGTTATAAATTTGGTTTTTGTGTTAATGTTTTTAGAAGTGTAAATAGGTGAATTCATAATGAGATAATGTTTGCTGATTACTATTAGTTCATGTATTCGAAATTACTAATGTATCGTATTTTTAAGAAATTTTTCTGCAGAACGCATTGAAAGTAAAAGGTTTTTAATATGACATTTAATATTTTATAAAATGTATTATATGAGTATAATTTTTGTAGCTGTTTGATTATATACACTTATATAAATTTATTCTAAGTAATTATTTTGTTAATAAATTGCAAAAAGATGTTTAATCAAACATAAAATTTGAGCCATCTATTAATCATTTTACATAATATTTTATATTTCGATTTATTAATTAAAATAAATTAAATCATAGAATTAGATACTTTCTATAGTTTTATTGCAAACTATTTTACATAATGTCAGAAAATGAAATTTAAAGTGTATTTTACGTATATTTAAAAGGTTAAGAGAGAATCATTTTTTGATCACCTAAAACCGGACAAGGTGATAGATTCAAAGCAATATAAAACATATCAGAAATGATAATAAAGATAATGGCGCAATAAAAGCGAAACTTATTTTCAAAATTGTTATAAGATTATCGAATGCATAAAAAACTGTTTGATGTAATAAGTCATAAGTGATGAAATGCTTAGATAACTCCCCAAAAAGTTAACAATGCAAACGCAAGTTTTTCTTTTTGTACTATTTCCAATATATAGATTATGAAATAGTTACAGCAAAAACATACAACAACAAAATAATACAACAAAACATGCTGGAAACAGAGTTCATTAATCTAACAATAATGCCAAAGTTGCAGATCTTTTAGTTACCAAAAAGTGGTACCAGGTGCACCACGGGGAGGTAGATCTTCTGCGCACCCACAACGAAGGTTAACTGATTAAATAATACGTGCTTTGATCATCAGACAAGGAACAAGACAGATCCTCCAGTTTTTACAAAGCAGTTTCCCATTTTAGTTTTCAGTGATTTGTGATTACTTTTTGGGGATTAAATTATCTTTTATGTTACAAAATGTTCAAAAAATAAAAATTTGCCACAGATAATTTTCTTTTCATTTGGTATTGAAAACTTTGGAAAAATTCTTTTCTATTGTATTACTTGAGATTTTTTTTCGTAATATTCTGTAAAAGGAATTGAAATTTTGAAAAAAAGTGTCAATTATTATACATAATATAGAGTATTCTATAATAAGTATGTAATATTTTTCAGTTTTTTCTTCATATAAATCTATAAAATATTTTTTCTTTAATTGGGCAACGCCAAGTCATAATTTTCTAGTAAAAAGTAAAAAAGTTTTAATTTCGACATACCTCCTAATAAATTACTAATAATAGTTTTATATGAAATTAATGCTACACCGATAACAGAAATGTTGAATTATCAGTTTCGCTTTTCATAGTAAAATTAAAAAACAAATTGAATTAAATTTGGATATCAAACTGCCCTATTTAAATTTTTTAAAAACATTTGATGTAATATTTTACATTACTTTATTGCTTTCAGCTAATTTACGAAATGAAAGAATCATAAATTGAAAAATCGTTTTACCCATTTTGAAAATGCGAAGAACGATGTTATTCATCGTTTATTCCATTTCTGATAACTTAGAAAAAGTAAGAAGAATAAATCGCTCTGCTTGCTTTCTGACGAATAGAGGCATAAATAATTCCTGCGTTATGAATCTCCTGAAATAAAGATTCGTTGAACGAAGTTATTTATTCGTTCTTTCAAGTATTTCATTTAAATAAAATGCAGCCCCACTCTATTTTGCGAGTTAACTTTTAAAAGAAAAAAAAATTAAAAACCAAGTGAGTCACAGATATATAATTCGTTGTTTAAAATTATATTAAGTTGAGAAATTGAAATTTCTGTATTTTGAAATGAAAATAACATGAATATTAAGGAAACTTTTATGATATAAATTAGAGTTCGAGATATAGTTATAAAAATGGTTTTTGTGTATGTTTCTGATGGAAATAGAGCTGCATAAAGAGATAGTAGTTGCTGATTAATATTCATTCATGTGTACTCGAAATTACAAACGGTTCGTTATTATTTTTCTGAAGACGATACGTTAAAATTTATTTTAGTTGTTGTTATGATTTTGCGCTCAATATCAACAAAAAATAAACTGTTAAACTTTTGATTATTAAATTATTAAATTTTTAAGTTTCGAAATTTTTATTCAAATTAAATTTGTTGGATTTTTTCGAAACACACGTGATTGTACTGTTTTTTTTTTTTTTTTTTTTTTAATAATTTTTATCTCCTTTACAAAAGTCTTTTATTTATTTGAATGGTTGTTTAGAATAATTTTCCTTTGAAGTTTCTAAATGATAATTTTACTCTTTTCCATAATATTTTTTGATAATAAAATTTACTGAATACAAAAATTATTGAATTATCTATAACTAAAACCAAGTAATATTGTAGTAAAAGTTTTAATTTCTAGAACTACTCTCCTCTATAATATATAATTAAGCAAAAATTGTTTTATAAGGAAATTAATGCTTGCACCGATAACAGAAATACCTGATTCATCAGTTTCACTTTTTCATACTTTTAAACAAATTATATTGAATTTGGATATGAAATCTTAAATCCCTATAAAATTAAAAAAAAAAAAAGATGATAAGATATTTTTCACTGCTTTATTGCTTTAAGTTAATTTATGGAAACGAAAGAATCATAAATTGAAAATTATTTTATCCATTTTTGAAAAATGCGAAGAAATATTTATTCATCGTTTGTGCATTTTTGATAACTAGAAAAGTGAAGTAGAGAGAATAAATCGCTTTGCTTTCTTTCGGACGGAGTAGAAGCATCAATAATTGCGTCATGAATCTCCTGAAATAGAGATTCGTTGAAAGAAGTAATTTATTCATTCGTTGAAGTATTTCATTTTAAAATAAAATGCAGACTCACTCGATTTTTTCACATGAACTTCAAAAGAAAAAAATTTAAAACCCAAAGTGAGTCACAATAATCAAATTTAAATCAAAATGGTTGGCTGAAACTGTATTGAGACATAAAAATTTCTGCGTTTTTCTTAATGAAATATTTATGACTATTATGAAAACTTTTATGTGATATAAATTTGAGTTTTGAGATATAATTATGAATATGATTTCTTATGTTTCGATGGATATAGGTGAATTCATAATAAGATAATATTTTCTGATCAATATTCATTCATGTATTTGAAATTACTCATGTATCTTAATTTTTCTAAGGAATGTATATATTCAGAACTAATTGAAAAGAAAAAATGTTTTAAATTGATATTTGACATTTCATAAAAAAAATGTCTTCTATGGTAATATTTACTAACAATTTTTAATACAAAAGTTTTAAATAAAATTGCAATCCTAAATTGCAAAAGATGTTTAATCAATTATGAAAATTTGTTTTTATCATGATCATAAGTTTACATAATATATCATATTCAGTTCATTCTTTAAATTAAAATTGTTTCCCAAAATTAAGTAATTTTCATACTTTATTCAAAACATTATTACAATATATGGTTAAAAAAATTAAACTCAAAGCGAATTTTACTCATATTTAAAAACATCATATGTATCCCATCTTTTTGATCGACTGAAAACTCAGATGATGATTCAAAATAATAATAAACGTATCACCGAAAGATAATAAAAGATAATTACAATGAAGATAATCGCACAGCATACACGAACGTTATTCTTCATGATTGTTATAAGATTATCGAATGAATATAAAACTATTTGTTATACTAAAAAGCATAGATAACCTGAAAAAAGTTAATAAAACATTCAATTAAGATTTCTAGAATAGAAGCTATCTGATTAAAAATAAATGTAGTAATTATTTCGCAAAAACAAGTTACATTATAAGTGTTTCTTCAGTTTTTACGAAGCAGCTCCCATATTAATTTTTATTTATTTATTGTTGTTTTTCAATTATTAAATTTTTCCTTATGTTACAAATGTTAAAAATAAAAATTACCTCAGATAAATTTTTTTCTTGAGATTTTCTTACTTGAGATTGAAACTTCGCAAAAAATGTCTTTTCCCCTTACATAAAATTTTTTTTTCATAATATTCAGTAAACAGGAATTGAATAACAGCATATTAGAATAGTGGTAAAAATAGTTTTATAAGGAAATTGATGCTTGCACCGATAATTAGAAATACTTTAAACGTCTGTTTCACTTTCTATAGTTAAATTAAACAAATTGAATAGAATTGGATATTAAACTGTCCTATTTAAATTTTAAAAAAATATTTGTTGCGATAATTTTCATTGCTTTATTATTTTTAAGCTAATTTATAAAACGAAAGAATCCTAAATTGAAAATCATTTTATCCGTTTTGAAAATGAGAAGAATGATGTTGTACATCGTTTTATTCCATTTTTTGATAACTTAGAAAAGAAGTGAAGAAGAATAGATCGCTCTGTTTTTTATCAGAAGGAGTAGAGGCATAAATAATTCCTGCGTCATGAATCTCCTGGAATAGAGATTCGTTGAACGAAGTCATTTATTCGTTCTTCAAGTATTTCGTTTTAAATAAATGCAGTCTACTCAATTTTGTACATAAAATTTTAAAAGAAAAAAATAAAATTTAAAACCCAAAGGAGTCACCATTGTCTAATTTAAATCAAAATCATGTTGGCTGAAATTATATTGAGATGTGCAAAATGGCGTGGCGTGAGTTTTTTTCATATCATTCTACAAAAATTAATTAAATAGTGGAATGCAGAAATGCGCATCCTTTCATAACTCATAATTGAAGTCTATCATAATATTCATCACCATGCATGTTACAATATTTGTACCAAATTTTTTGTAGGTTTGTATTTTGTTGTTTTGGTACTTACGTATTACCGGTACCTTGGCGACAGTTGCGTCAATAAAGAGCACACGCGCCAACCGCAGCTACAGATTTGGCGGTTTTTAAGTGGCGCCAATCTACACTTAAAATTTCTGTTCCAAATAATAAAATATATATGAAACAGGTAATACTCGACCACAATTATTTTTTACGTTTAGTAAACAAACTTTCATCAATTTCACAATGCAATCCGGTCCACCTACCTTCTTTTTGGTTTATTCTCCATATTCAAGACACATAATTCACGCATGTAATTATTCCAATCTATAACAGTTTTATCCGATAAATCAAGTTGTTCACAAAATTTAATCGACGTCAACTCGCACCAGCAGTATATGAATCTCAAAGCTGTACAAAAACGGAATTCTGCTTCTCTCAAACCAGTTGTCTTTTTCTAAGTCCCACATGATAAGTTACTTTGACTGAAATTGCATTTCCAAAACTTACGTTTACCAAAATAAAGTTTCATGTCATGAGAATTGGGACATTTTCGTTGTTTTGGTAAAATATTTCGCTCTTGAAAAAATAAAATTGCATCTTGTTATGTTTCTGTCAAATCCCAAATACGCATTTTCGTAGCACTACAAAATGGCGTCAAAACTCAGCAAATCAGCAGCTATTATATTAGCACCACTTAAAACCGCCAAAAACCGCCAAATCTGTAGCTGTTAGATTGGCGACACTTAAAACCGCCAAGTCTGTCGCCAAGGTACCGTTAATACGTAAATACCGTTGTTTTATCTATGCATATGTAATTTATGTAATACCTTTCCATATTATTTATATATTTTTCCGTCGTATTTTGTAATTATATATTTGGTAAAAAAATTCTTAATACATTCATTTTTGAAAACATTTTATTCACAACCCTCACTTTTTAAACTGATGAGACAAAATTTTATCGAGCTTAGATGCTCTGTCAAGAAATAATTAGCATTAAAATATGGGTAAAGCTTCAAATCTTTCATCTGTGACATCTCTCATCTACAAATTTTCTGCTTGGGATAATGTTAAATTTGATAAATTCTGATTGAAAAGGTCTCCAAAATTTCAACATTATATATTATTACAAAATTACACAAATATTATTATTTTCCCTTTATAACTGATGTGGTAAATGAATACAATCATAATAATGACCAAGGGGGAAAAAAGTCATAGATAACAGGTGTCTCCTGAAAAGTTCGTAGGCTGACCCATAGATAGCGCTACTAATATTAAATCCATATGGTTTTTAGTTAGCCCTAACCTTCAAAAAGATATGTGTATAAATTTGACAGCTGTTGCACTATTAGTATGTGAGTTATAGCATTTTTAGTGTTCATCACGTGCAGTCCATCGGCTGACTGTCGGTTGACTACGGTGTGAAATGATGGAGTCATGTTTCGTCCATTGTCACATATCGACGCAAAAAATTCTGGTTTATTAAGATTGAACAGCTCCAAACACTGCTTAGAATCATCAATTCGTTGTTGTTTTTGGGTCGATTGTGAGCTCGTGCGGCACCCACTTTGAACAGAGGTTTCGCATATCCAAATATTCGTTCACGATATGTCCAACACGTTCCTTTAATATCTTTAGGGTCTCAGCTATCTCCATCAACTCCACTTTACGGTTATCAGAAATTATTTTGTGGACTTCTTTTATGTTTTCGTCGGTAACAGCCTCTTTGGAGCGTCCACTGCGTGCATTGTCCTCGGTGCTCATTTCGCTTCGTTCATTTCGCTCGTGAGTTTAATCCTCACTGGCGGCTTGTGTATGGCGTATGTGTTTTATTGCATAATTATAATTTGATTTTTTTAAAGTGAATAATAATTTATTAATTTTTATGAAAAAGATCATCTATTTACAAATAAAATTAATTTATTTTACAAATTTTTTAAAAAAATAGAAGATATTTTATTCAAATTAAAAATAGAAAAATGTTAATAATTTTATCGTCTAAAATTTGAGATAAATTTACTTAAATTTTTGAAATCCGTGAAATATGAAATTCGTTATTGTTATAATCATTTGCCTTTTCAAACTGAGAAAATAGTACATTTTGGACAGTTGTTTTAAAATGGTGTTCTGTTGCAATTTTTACAAGCCGTTATAACCATGATTAAAATATTGATTTTTTTAAACCAGGGTCATGAGTTCAATTGTTCTAGGTGACTGCAAATTACCGTGTGAATTTTTTCCCTGTATTAGGAACTGTTATTTATTTAACAATAAATCACAAACCTTAAAAAAAAAAAAAAATTTGAAAATATCAGAAAAAAAATTAATTTTTTAAAATCTAGTATGTTTCGCATGCATTAAAATAGAAAATTAATTTTTTCTATCTTACATTTAATTTTGGAATAATTTTTCCAAAATTGTTTATTAAAATAAAGAAAGAAAACTTAAGTTACGACATTACTTAATGATTATATTGTATCAGTATGAATAAAAACGGTTTTCTAGATCTCTTATTGCGCTTATTTATTTTTTAAACGTTTATTTTGGTTATTGTGCTTGTGTGCACAACAACAACCAAAATAGATAATTAAACATTTAATTATTAAATTAATATTAAATTCCTATTGGTCTTTTGAAATCTTTCTTAAACAATGACGACTTTTCAAAAAATAAGCCCAACAACAATCAAAATAAATTATTAAATTTTAAATGATTAAAGAAAGAAATTCAGAGATTCAGAAATTTTCGAGAAATTAAAATGATCATTTTTCGAAAATGAATGGGATTAGGTTGTTTATAATAATTTTATCTCTGTTTCAAATGTTTTTATTTTATTAATAACTAGTTATTTAGAATTATTTTGGCTTAAAAGTTTGCAAAATGCCCTTTTCCACGATATTTGTTCCTAATAAAATTTACCGAATCTAAAAACTATTTTATTTTTTGTAGCTACGCAATCCCTGAGTTACATTTGCTAGTAAACAGTAAAAAGTTTTAATTTTTATAATACACTCATCTTTAATAAATTATTAATCAAAAATAGTTTTATAACTGAAATAATGCTTGCACTGATAACAGAAATACTTCAATCATCAGTTTCACTTTTCATATTTAAATTAAACAAATTGAATTGCATTGTGATATTAAACTGTCTTATTTAAATTAAAAAAAAAAAGATTTGATGCGATATTTTACATTGCTTTATTACTTTAAACTAATTTAAGAAATTGAAGAATCATAAAGTGAAAATCATTTAGCCATTTTGAAAATGGGAAGATGTTGTTCATCGTTTTATTCCATTTTTGATAACTTAGAAAGTGAAGTAAGAAGAAGAAATCGCAAAATTTTTATTTCAGAACGGAGTAGAGGCATCAATAATTCCTGCCTCATGAATCTCCTGAAATAGTATTTCGTGGAATGAAGTAATTTATGCAATCTTTGAAGTATTTCATTTTGAATAAAAGGCAGTTTCACTCAATTTTGTGCACGTGAACTTTAAAAAGAAAAAAATATTTTAAAATCCAAAGTGAGTCACACTCATCTAATTTAAATCAAAATAGTTGGCTGAAATTATATTGAGAAGTGAAATTTCTGTATTTTGAAATGAAAATGTTTATGAATATTACGCAAACTATTAGGTAATTTATTAAGTTAAAAGTATTTGATAAAATTAATCTTTTAGCTAATCAAAGTTATATGATTATTAAATTTTTATTAGTCTCTATAAATTTTTTTGAAATTTAAATGACGACTTTTCGAAGTATATTTGACAATATTATTTTTTAAAATTTTTTTCTCTTTTTCAAAAGTCTTTTTTCAATTTATAAATAGTTATTCAAAATAATTTTTCCTTTAAAGTTTGCAAAAGAATATTTTCACATTTTTTTCCTAATAAAATTTATCGAATCTTAAAATTTTTTTCTGTAACTAAGCAATCTCCCAGTTAATGCTTGCACCGATAATAGAACGACTTTAATCCTCAATTTCACTTTTCATACTTTATGCAGATTGGATTCAGTTTGCATATTAAACTATCCCATTTAAATTTTAAAAAAGATTTGATGTAATAATATTCATTGCTTTATTGCTTTAAGATAATCTATAAATTGAAATAATCATAAATAGAAAATCTTTTTTACCCATTTGAAAATGTGAAGTGTGTTGTTTGTCATTTTATTCCATTTTTTGATAACTTAGAAAACTGAAGTAAGAAGAATAAATCGCTCTGTTTCCTTTCTGACGGAGTAGAGACATAAATAATTCCTACGTCATGAATCTTCCTGAAATAATTCCTCGTCGAACGAAGTCATTTATTCATTCTTTGAAGTACTTCATTTTAAATAAAATGCAGCCCCACTCAATTTTGCACTTGAACTTTTAAAAGAGAAAAAAAAATTTAAAACCCAAGTGAATCAGTTATCTAATTTAAATCAAAATGGTTGGTTGAATTTATATTGAGATGTGCAATTTCTATGTTTTTGAAATGAAATGTTTATGAATATCATGTAAACATTTATGTGATATAAATTAGAGATTTCGCGGTATAGTTATAAATATGGTTTGTGTTTATGTTTCTGATGGAAATAGGGAATGCATAATGAGATAACGTTTGCTGATTATTATTCCTTCATGTATTTGAAATTACTAATGTATTGTTATTTTATAAGAAATGTATATTAAAACTAATTGAAAAGTAAATTGTTTTTAATGTGATATTTGATATTTTATAAAAATGTATTCTATGAGAATAATTTCTAACAATTTTTGATGCATATAGTTTTATATAAAATCTTAAGTAATTATTTTGTTTCCTAAAGGGCAAAAGATGTTTAATCAATTGTGTAAATATGTTTTTTTATAACTAAGCAATCTCCGAGTTAATGCTTGCACCGATAATAGAAATACTTTAATCACCAATTTCCTTTTCATACTTTATACAGATTGGATTCAATTTGGAGATTAAACTATCCCATTTAAATTTTAATAAAGATTTGATGTGATAATATTCATTGCTTTATTACTTAAAGATAATATATAAAATTGAAGGAATCATAAATTGAAAATCTTTTATTCATTTTGTAAATGTGAGGAACAATGTTGTTCATCGTTTTATTCCATTTTTTTGATAACTTAGAGAGTGAAGTAAGAAGAATAAATCACTCTTGTTTTCTTTCTGGCGGAGTAGAGGCGTAAATAATTCAGGAGTCATGAATCTCCTGAAATAATTCCTTCGTTGAACGAAGTCATTTATTCAATCTTTCAAGTATTTTATTTTAAATAAAATGCAACCCCACTCAGTTTTACACATTACCTGTAAGAAGAAAAAAAAAAATTAAAATCCCACGTGAGTCGCATTAATCTAAATAAAATCAAAATGGTTGGCTGAAACTTTATTCAGAAGTGAAATTTCTGTGTTTTGAAATGAAAATATTTATGAATATTATGAAAGCTTTTATGTGATATAAATTAGAATTATCGAGATTTAGTTATAAATATGGTTTCTGCTTAAGTTTCTGATGGTAATACGTGAATGAATGCATAATGAGATAATATTTGCTGATTAATATAAATTCATGTATTCTAAATTACTAATGTATGTTATTTTTCTAAGAAATGTATATTCAGAACTAATTGAAAATTAAAATGATTTTTAATGTGATATGATATGATTTTAATGTGATATTAGGTAATTTATAAAAATGTTTTCTATGTGAATAATTGTTAACAATTTTTGATGCAAAAGTTATATATAAAATTATCTTTAGTAACTATTTTTTTCCTAAATTGCAAAATATATTTTATCCATCATGAAAATTTGTTTTTATCATTATCATCATTTTACATAATGCATCATATTCGGTTCATTCATTAAATTAAATTAATTTATAAATTAATTAAATTAAAATTAAATAATTTTCACAGTTTATTGTGAAAATTTTCATCATTATATAATTAAAAAATGAAACTCAAAGCGAATTTTACCTATATTTAAAAAATTGCATATACTCCATTGGTTGTTCGATTATAAACTAACAGAGAGGACGATTCAAAACAATAATAAACATATCAGGGAAATATAAGAAATATAAGCATAATAAATATAATCGCACAGTACATACGAAAGTTATTTTCATGATTGTTATAAGACTATCGAATGCTCATAAAACTGTTTGTTATACTAAGTTCTATGTGATAAAACGCATAGATAATTTAAAAAATTAATAAAATATCCCAGCTAATGGATTAAAAAATACTTGTTTAATCCTTGCACAAGAAACAAGTAAGATTAAAAGTTTTTCTCCGCTTTTACAAAGCAACTCTCATTTATTTAAATTTCAATTATTTGTTATTGTTTTTTGATTATTAAATTATTACTTACGTTACAAAATCTTCAAATATAATATTTACCACAGATAATTTTCTTTCTTAAGATTTTTTTACATGGAATTGAAATTTTGGAAAAAAAAAGTTTGTTCTCTTACTTGATTTTTTTTTTTACATAATAATCTATGAACATGAATTGAATAGCATATTTGAATAGTGGCCTGCAGAATTGGGCATTCTTTCATAAATTATAATCGAAATAACAAGGTTGACACGTAGATGGTGCTACTAGTATTAAATCCATATGATTTTTAGTTAGCCCTAACCTTCAAAAGACACGTGTATAAATTTGACAGCTATTGCACTATTAGTATGTGAGTTATAGCATTTTTAGTGAACAAACTTCGGTTAGTTTGAAAAAAATGTCGATTGGAATTTGGTGTTAGTAAAGCATTGCTTTTTGGCAAAAATACCATTGTCACATATCGACTTGATAAATTCGGGTTTATTCGGATTTTGACCAGGAAAATCAACCGTAAATCACCAATTCGTTGTTGCTAAATTTGGGTCGATTGTGAGCTCGCGCGGCACCACTTTGACGTTACAAAGAGGCTGTTACGCATATCCAAATATTCATCAAAATGTCCACAAATTCCTTTGATAATCTTTAGGGTTGATGGAGATCTGAGACTTCACTAAAGATATTAAAGGAACGTGTTGGACTTTTTATCGTGAATGAATTTTGGATATGCCGGGCATCGTCCTCGGTGCCATTTCGCCTCTTTTAAATCGAGCAAAACTTCTCTACGGTTGATTTTCCTGGTGCAAAGCTGTTCAATGTTAATAAACCCGAAGCCTTGGCTTCGATATGTATTTTTGGATGAAAGCAATGGTTTTATTAACACAACGAAATTCCGAATTTATCCAATTTTTCAAACTAAAAATGCTATGCTTCATTAAAAATGCTATAACTTACATACTAATAGTGCAACAGCTGTCAAATTTATACACCTGTCTTTTTGAAGGTTAGGGCTAACTAAAATTATATGATTTAATACTAGTAGCGCCATCTATGTGTAGTAACCGCCCCACCTGTTATATCCTAATATTCGTCACCATGTTTGTTAAAACATTTAAATACTTTGTGAGTTTGTATTTTTTTTTTTAAATATGCATAAGCTATTGATGTTAATGCCTTAATTTTATTTTTATTTTACCCCGTATTTTGTTATTTTATACTTGTTAAAAAATCTTAATACATTTATTTAATTTTTAAAAATTTTATTCACAACACTCAACAAGGTTTTTAGCATGCAAATATGGATGAAGTTCCAAAACTGATAACATCTCATCAACAAATTTTCTGTGTTGGATAATGATAATTTCCACTCTGAAAGGTCTCCAAAAATGTATATATATTTATATCTAGATATATTTTGTTCTAATGCAGCTGGCAAACACTTAGACAGCTGTCTTGGATGCCTTAAGGCAAGCGTTGCACAAACGTTACTCACTTTGCATTACCCAGGGGGCACGTGTAACTTGAAGATAAGCTACGGACGCGGAGTAACAATGCCCCCTCAACGCTCTACGATCCTATTAGGACCGGGACCTGCGGTTTAAATGGATTCTGGACAAATACAATCATCCATGGCACCGCCGGGACTCGAACACAAAACCTGCTGTACCAAGCGCCAGAACGCTAGCCACTCGGCCATCCAGAGGCCCTATATATATATATATATATATATATATATATATATATATATATATATATATATATATATATATATATATATATATATATATATATATATATATATATATATATATTATATATATGTATGTATGTATGTGTGTGTGTGTGTGTATATGTATATGTATATATGTATATGTATATATGTGTATATGTATATGTATATATGTGTATATGTATATGTATATATGTGTATATGTATATGTATATATGTGTATATGTATATGTGTATATGTATATATGTGTATATGTATATGTATATATGTGTATATGTATATGTATATATGTGTATATGTATATGTATATATGTGTATATGTATATGTATATATGTGTATATGTATATGTATATATATGTGTATATGTATATGTATATTTATGTATGTATATATGTGTATATGTATATGTATATATGTGTATATGTATATGTATATTTATATATATATATATGTGATGATGATGGAAGGGATGTGATGAATCCCCTTCCCAGCAAGGAGTGCAAGGTGGAGAACCTTTTAAATGCCATCATTATGTATGTACCTACCCTCAAAATTGTGATTACTATTAACCAGGCTTCTACGTGATGTATCAAGTAACCACGAACATGTTACAAGTTTGTCTTAATGAATTTTGAGTTCTATTTCCAAGTTTTTTCCACTGCGAAAGAAAATAATTGAAGTTTTACAAAAAAAAAGAATTATTCTATATAGCTATTAAACAGGTGTTTTTGAGAAACGATGCAGTATGGCGTGCTATTTTTGATGGCTTCCGTCAATGAAAGAAATTTAATTCAACTTCCATTTAACATTTAGCGCTATAACTTCGACGTAAAATATTGAATGGTTTCTGTACAAAAATGAAGCAGTTGTGTAAATAGAATGAAGGTATTGTGACAAAGCGGAGTTATGGGAACGTTTGCAAGCGCTATAGCTCAGTGGTTAGAGCACTGGTCTTGTAAACCAGGGGTCGTGAGTTCAATCCTCACTGGTGGCTTGTCATCTGTTTTTATTGTCAATTGTCATACATTTTTATTTTTGTTATGTATTTTTATTTGTATTGATTTTTTAAAAAGGCACATAATAGTTTATTATTTTTATGAAAAAATCTTCTATTCGTGAAAATATTATTTTTTAAATAGGGTAGGAAAATTTCTACGACAGTTTTAATGACGAAATTCTTATAATCATTTACCTTTTCTAAATTTGAAAATGGTAATTTTTTTTACAGTTGTTTTGAAATTATGTGCTCTGTAACTATCTGTACACGGTTATAACTATGTTTAAACTGCTGGTTTTGTGGGGATCCAGAGTTCCTACATATAAAAACTAAAATGTGAATCCGCTTTGTAAAAATGAAGAAAAACTTTTAATCTAACTTGTTTCTTATGTAATCATCAAAAAGGATGTATTTTTCTAATCTATTATCTTCGATGTTTTATTAACTTTTTTGAAATTATTTATGCCTTTTATCACCGTGAGCTT
This sequence comes from Caerostris extrusa, assembly GCA_021605095.1. Classification (NCBI taxonomy): domain Eukaryota; kingdom Metazoa; phylum Arthropoda; class Arachnida; order Araneae; family Araneidae; genus Caerostris; species Caerostris extrusa. The sequence continues at coordinate 24,757 of BPLR01005924.1, forward strand.
AATATAACAAACAGTTTTTATGATCAGAAAATGAGATTTATTGATGTGAGACGTTTTTAACTATATGTAAAATTCGCTTTGAATTTTATATTTTTAACTTCATGATGTAAAAAGTTTTTGCAAAAACCTATGAAAATTACATAATGTTATGAATTAATTTGATTTAATGAATAAACAAATATGACATAATATGAAAATGGTGATAACGTTAAAAACAAATTTTCATTATTAATTAAATACCTTTGCAATTTAGGAAACAAAATAGTTATCAAAAAGATAGTTTTATATAAAAATTTTTAAACGGGCCTGATGGCCGAGTGCCTAGCACTCTGGCACTCGGAATCACAGGTTTCGGGTTCGAGTCCCGACGGTGCTATGGATGTTTGTAGTGGTACGGAATGCACTTTAAACATTGTGGGTCCTAGTGTAATAGGATTGTAGAGCGTTACGCGGGTATTGTTACTCCTCGTGAGTAACGTCGGTGCAGTGCTTACCTAATCAAAAACAACTATCTAAGTGTTTGCCAACTGCATTAGGCAAAAAGAAACCTTATTATCAAAAATTGATAGAAATTGAAGACAAATTTTTATAAAATATCAGATTAAAAAAAAATTTTTTACTTATGAATTAATTCTGAATAATATACACATCATAAAAGCATACGATACATTAGTAATTTCAAATACATGAATGAATATTAATCTGTAAACATTATCTCATTATGCATTTACCTATTTCGTTAAAAAATGTAAACGTAAATCATATTAATAGCTGAAATCTCGAAAACTCTGATTTATATCATAATATTCATAAATATATTCATTTCAAAAACACAGAAATTTCACGTCTCAATAGAGTTTCAGAAAACCATTTTAATTTAAATTAGGTAACTGGGATTCACTTCGGGTTTAAAAATTTTTATCTTTAAAAGTTCATGCAAAATTGAGTAGGGCTGCATTTTATTTAAAATGAAATACTTCCATGAATGAATAAATGACTTCATTCAACGAGGAATTATTTCAGGAGAATCCTGACGCAGGAATTAGTTATGCCTCTACTCCGTCCGAAAGGAATTATTTATGCCTCAACTCCTTACTTCACTTTCTAAGTTATCAAAAATTGAATAAAACGACAAACAACATCATTCTTCACATTTAAAAAATGGATAAAAAGATTTTCAATTTATGTTTCTTTCATTTCAATGAATTAGCTTAAAGTAATAAAGCAATGAAAATTATGACATCAAATCTTTTTTAAAAATTTAAATGATAGTTTCAATATCCAAATTGAATACAATCTGTGTAAAGTATGAAAAGTGAAATTGGTGATTAAAGTATTTCTGTTAGCGGTACAAACATTCACTCGGAGATAGTTTAGTTACAGAAAATAAAATATTTTTAAGATCCGGTAAATTTTATTAGAAAAAAATATTGGGTGAAATATGCGAAAATATCCTTTTGCAGCCAGCCTTTAAAGGAAAAATTGTTTTGAATAACCATTTATAAATTAAAAAAGACTTTTCAAAAGGAAAAAAAAAATTATTAAAAAATATAGTTAACTATACTTTGAAAAATCACCATTTAAATTTCAAGAAAATTTTTAAAGACTAGAAAAATTTAATCATAAATTAATAATTAAAAATTTAATATTTTTTATTGTTGTTGCGCACATACGTAAAATATCAACTAATATATATATAATTACCGCAATCAGAGATGAATAGTTCCCCTTTTTTTGCATGCAGATACATTATAATTTTTATGTGATTTTGTAACAAAAGTTTTCTTTTCTTTATTTTAAAAGAAAAATTTGAAAATGTATTTCAAAATTAAATTTTAGCTTGAAAATAATTCTCCCATTTTAATGCATGCATAGCATACTAGATCTTTAAATATTAATAATGAAAAATAATAAAAATAATAATATTTGTAATATTATTTTAAATTTCTTTGTAAGATTTATTATTTATATTTACGTAAAAAATTAATAAACTATTAAAATTGCTAATACAGGAAAAAATGCACACGACGATTTGCAATCACCTATAACGATTTCACTCAGGACCCCTGGTTTACAATGCCAGTACTTTAATCACGAATCATGTTTATGTCGTTATATTGCAATTCTTTTAAACACTTTTTTTATGTTTTTTTTCTCTTAATATGATATTTTCTTCTCATAATATTCTCTAAATATGAATTAAAATTTTCAAAAAATTGCCAAATGTTATAAATAATAACGAGCATCGTTTATTATGTATATAATATTTTTCAGTTTTCCTTCATAGAATTAACTAGTTTCTAACTTAATAAATAAACCATAGACTGACTATAGACATAACAAATAAACCATAGACTGACTATAGACATAACAAATAAACCATTAATTTACAGCCGTAGATAAATAACAATTCTTTTAAAAAACTTTCTCTTATCTTTTTTTCCTCTTACATGAAATTTTCTTTTCATAACATTCTCTAAAAATGAATTAAAATTTTGCGCAAAAAAGTACCAAATCTAGAGCGTCGTATATTTTGTATATCATACTTTAAAGCTTTTCTTCATATAGTTAACTAAATATAAACAAAATATAAATACAACTATAGTTAAAAAAAAACAAATCTGTAAAAAAAACTTTTTATTTGCAATAATTTTTTATTCCAGTAGATATACAATTAGAAAACACTTATAAAAATAATTTTTTGAAGAGTAATCATTTGTTCGTGCTTTTAATTTACTTTCTGTTTTGAGAATGATAAATTCTAAACTTTACGGATTCTGAAGTAATTCATTTGCATCAAATATGTAATTCATATCACTTCCATTATGAGTTTTTTGGATCTCGTTATTTATCCATTCTCTAAAAAAATATATTTGATTATTATATTTATCTTAAAAAATGTAAGAAGGAATAATTGATTTTTTTTTTTTTGAATCCATTATATTTTTTGTTCGTAAACAAAAAATTCTCGAAAAATCGGATTTGTTCTTCTGTCTTCAATCAAATAAAAATCGTAATATTTGATATCAAAATTTTGACGAAAGGACACGAAATAAATTTTGTTTGTTTCTTATTTGATATTGCAGTTTTATTATTTTTCTTATTGGCTTATTTAAACTTCTTTCACGAGCTATTCTTATTGGGTTATTTAAATTTCCTTCACGAGTTTTGGTACACAATATTTTAAATTTCTATCACGACCATTTTTATACATAATATTTATTCATTTAACTAATCATTGATTGAAATTTTCATATCTCGAGATAAAAATTAATTTATTTGTTTTATTTTCCCATTTTGAATTTTTTTTAACCAAGCTGGAACATGGTAATGTTATTGTATTAATTTCATAATGGCAAAGGATACCAGATTCTTAACAGATTTGCATCCCTCTGATAAAAAAATTATCTCTATTATTATAATTACCTTTAAAATAAACATTCATTTGTCAAGGTGACATTAATAACTTTCAGAAATAATTATTCCATAATTATATGCTGATTAATAATGATTAGTATTATGTATAGATTTAATTATGTCCAATTATGATGTTCGCACTATCCACATAAAAATACAATAATGACAAATGAAAGTATTGAGTTGTAAAAATTTGCATGACGTTATCAACACATAACTATGTATGAAGTCATTTTAACTATATTCTATTGCCCATAAAATTATGGGTATTGTTTTAAAGAGAGGTGTTTTCTTGGTTTTCTTGATCAATTATTTTCAGAATAATTATTAAACAATTTAGTTAAAAATTAATTCAGAAGAAAAATTAAAGTCAAATTGTTCTAAAAGATCGACCGGTGAAAGCAAAGAGCAATTTTATTTCAAAGTAAAAGAGATTTTTCAAAAAATGAAAATCATTTGGAATTCTATATGTCTTTTTTTTTATTTCTTAAGATTGATCTTTGAATTCTATTAATCCCGATTGCTTTTGTGTTATAAAATTTTAGGAAAAATTATCATAGAATTTTAAATATTTGATTGCTTTAATTGTATTGTACAAAATGATCAATTGTGGCCCATTTATATAAGATTGGGAATGTTGATTTCTGAACTTTTTGCTAATAGATTATAGCTTGCAGGTTGGCCAACCAGATGGTACCTGGGTGTGGTTGGGTTGAGATACTTGAGGCACAGGTTGGTGAACTCACACCTTGTTTACACACGCACAAACATCACACACATACAATTAGAGACATACACTATTTAACTCATTTAAAGACATATAATTATAAATTCGTGGAAATATTCCCTTTTAACCGAAAACAAGATATTCAGTACGTTCAGGATGCGCTGAAATATACTTCCTGGCCAGGAGGGAATCTGTAGGCCAACTAATTTGCCGAGATGCGTTAATTTTTTCTTCTCGGGATGAGAGACTATAAACTATACGTTTCTCAGCGGGAGCGCAGCTTGCGCTGTACTTCCTCTCGGGTGAGAGTCTCGAAGCTGACTGACCATTTCTTCTGATCGCCACACAAGGAGCTCGTGCCAGTTTGTGGGAGGAAGCACCGCACAAACACCACACATATATAATTCGGTTAGTAGTCTCTGTAATCCAATTAATGAGCGGGGATGCGCTAAATATATTTCCTCTCGAGATGAGAGACTATAAATTGAACGTTTCTCAGCTGGAAGGCAGGTTGCGCTGTACTTTCTTTCGGGTGAGTGTCTCGAAGCTTACTATAAATTTGCAGAAAAATTATAAATACTCATTAAAGTAAATGCAAAGCAGTTATATAAATAAACGCCACAGAGGTGTGCTTATGCCAGTGTGAAAAGAGGGAGCACGCTTACAATAATACTTGATGCAGAAAATTATAAATACGGTGAGCATTGAAGTAATGCACTCAGAGAAAAGCAGTTATATAAATAAACAATGGAAAAAAATGTTGAAAAACAAGATGCACTTTCTATGATGTCCAAAAGAAAATTTCAATTTTTTTTTTTTTTTTTTAGGTTGCTGGCACTGTCCTTGACATCTGTGTGAAATTTGACGTCAAAATATTTATTAGTGTTTGAGTTACGCTTGGCTTTGTGAGACGTTAAAACTGATTTCGGCGATTTTTGAAATGTCGAATGAATTGAGCAAAGAACTTGCATTGGATTTTGTTTGCGGAAACGTATAGAATGTTGCAGAAGGTATTCGGTGAGCATTCCTATAACGGAAAGATATCTTTAGAAGTGGTATACACAGTTCAAAGAAGGCAGAGAACACGTTGAAGACAAAGAGCCCTCTGGTCGACCATCAACCTTAACCGCCGAAGCCCACATCCAAAAAATTAAAGATTTTGTGCTTGCAACCCGTCCATTTACAATTAGAGACCTTGCTGCTGATGTTGGAATTTAAGAAGGATCGGTCAATTCCATTTTGCGCCTCAAACGCATCAAATCTCGATTGGTACCGAAAATACTAAATGCGCCAGCTCATACTGCATTGATTCTACGTGACGTTTTCGTCAAAAATGAAACCCATATCGTTGTATAACCACCGTATTCCCACCGTGCGACTCCTGGTTATTCGTTAAACTCAAAAGACCGCTCCGGGGACACCGTTTTGAGTCGATTGAAGAGATTCAACGTGAATCGCCGCACGCTTTGAAGGCTATCCCTGCGGATGACATTTTAGCATGCATTGAGGATTGCAAAAAAATTTGGCATAAATTCATTGTGTCCGCAGGGCATTACTTTGAAGGCGATGAAATAAATTTTGGTAGAATAAAGAGTTTAAAAAAAAATGAATGGGTCTTACTTTTTGGGCACAATAGTATTCTTAAACATTCTTACGTGTTCTCTGATATTTATGTTTCGTTACTTAAAGAGAATCATTCATACGATTGAAGAAAAGGTAATAAAAAAGAATCTTTGCCTAAAGAAAAATAAGAAGAAAAAAAAAGGCAAATAAATTTCATTATCTTCTAAATGCTTCTACTTTTTTTTCTTCTTCAAGTGCAGGAAAGCTATTAATAACTTTCCAAGAACATTTTTTTCTTCTGCCTGCTAGTAGGAAAAAAAAAAGTTGTTGCCAACCTTTGTACTTTAATACCATAAAAATAATTCAATCCAGTAAGAAATTGAGTAAACAGTAATAGAAGAAAAAGAAGAAGAAAATGCTGCAAAAATGAATTTTATTTATGTCTCTTTTAGTCTTGATGACTTTCAGTTGCTGTAAGTCGAAAAGTGAATAATAAATAGCGACTTGCAATAAGAAACGGAAATTCTGTTTCGTAAATGAATAACAAACGCTTGAAGCATTATTAGAATAATATTTATGATGCGTTATTTCTGTCATTTTTAATTTAAATATTTCATAAGGTTATTTATCATTATTGTATTTTTAATATTAGTTTTAGTTGCTGTATGAAATGTGATGTGGTTTGATTTAAAGCTTACGAAAACTTTTAAAAATATATGAATGTTGTTTAAAGTAAAGCGAGTCAAAGAAAATTTTTTTTATTAAAGCACAACCAAAATGAGATTGCATTTATTTTTAAAAATATAAAAAATACAAAAAATGATTTCAGAATTTTACAGAATTGTTGCAGGGACGCTTATTCCTATTAGTAAATCTGCTAAATTTTGATGTGCTGAATTAAATAAACACATATGTATATTGTGAGAATTAATATTTAAAATTTAAACATTAATGTTTCTTAAATATATGCAAAAAACTCTATTGAATATAGTATAGAAAGGGAATATGACAAAATAATACACGAGTTTTTTCTAGAAATAATATGTGAAATATTAAGACAATTGAATACCATATTTGATAAAATCGCTGAATAGGGGCAGTTTAGAAGTGGTATAAACAGTTCAAAGAAGGCAGAGAAAGTGTTGAAGACGAAGAGCCCTCTGTCGACCATCCACCTCAACCGACGAAGCTCACATCCAAAAATTAAAGATTTGGTGCTTGCAAACATTCGATTTACAATTAGAGACCTTGCTGCTGATGTTCCGATTCCAAAAGGATCGGTCAATTCCATTTCCAATTGGGCCTCAAACGCGTCAAATCTCAATTGATACGGAAAACACTGAATGCGCCGGCTCACACTGCATTTTCGCTAAAAATGAAACCCATACCGTTCCACAACCACCGTATTCACACCTTGCTACTTCTGGCTATTCCCTGAACTCAAAAGACCATTCCGGGGTCACTGTTTTGAGTCGATTGAAGAGATGCAACGTGAATCGCCGCACGCGAAGGCCATCCCTGCCGATGACTTTTAGCAGGCATTGAGGATTGCAAAAAAATTTGGCATAAATTCATTGTGTCCGCAGGGCATTACTTTGAAGATCATCCCTGCCATTGACTTTTCAGCATATATTGAGAATTGGAAAAAAATAGTTGGCATAAGTGCATTGTGTCCGGAGGGGATTACTTTGAAGGCGATTAAATAAATTTCGAAGGATAAATGAAGAGTTTTCGAAAGAAAAAAATAATTGGCCTTACTTTTTGTGCAGAGTAGAACTATAATCTTAAACATTCTTACGTTTTTTTTTCTTATATTTATGTTTTCGTTACTTAAAGAGAATCATTCATACGATTGACAAAAAGGTAATAAAAAAATGAATGAAAGAAACGTTTTCCTAAAGAAAAAAAAGGCAAATAAATTTCATTATCTTCTAAATGCTTCTACTTTTTTTCTTCTTCAAGTCCGTGAAAGCTTTTAATAACTTTCCAAGAACATTTTTTTCTTCTGCTTGCTAGTAGGAAAAAAGTTGTTGTAACTAACCTTTGTACTTTAATACCATAAAAATAATTCAATCCAGTAAGAAATTGAGTAAACAGTAATAGAATAAAAAGAAGAAGAAAATGCTGCAAAAATGAATTTTATTTATGTCTCTTTTAGTCTTGATGACTTTTAGTTTCTGTAAGTCGAAAAGTGAATAATAAATAGCGACTTGCAATAAGAAACGGAAATTCTGTTTCGTAAATGAATAACAAACGCTTGAAGCATTATTTGAATAATATTTATGATGCGTTATTTCTGTCATTTTTAATTTAAATATTTCATAAGGTTATTTATCATTATTGTATTTTTAATATTAGTTTTAGTTGTTGCTTGAAATGTGATGTGGTTTGATTTAAAGCTTACGAAAATTTTAAAAATATATTTAAATGTTGATAACAATAAAGCAAGTCAAAGCAAATTTTATATGCACAACCAAAAATGCGATCGCTATTATGTTTTAAAAATATAAATAAATTAGAAAATGATTTGAGAGTTTTATAGAATTATTGCACGGATGCTGATTTCTGTTGGTAAATCTGCTAATTTGGATAGGCATAAATTAATAAACATACTACTCTGTCCAAAAGTAAGACCTGTTTTCAATTTAAATTTCCCGGACATGTAGTATTACAATTTTGTTTTCTTTTTAAGTTGTTGACACTGTCTTTGACATCTGTGTGAAATTTTACGTCAAAATATTCATTAACGCTTGAGTTACGCTTGGTTTTGTGAGATGCTAAAACTGATTCCGACGATTTTTAAATGTCTGAATTAATTGAGCAAAGAATTTGGTGCTTGCAAACCATTGATTTACAATTGGAGACCTTGGGGATAATGTTGGAATTTCAAAAGAATCGGTCAATTCAAATTTGGGCCTCAAACGTGTCAAATCTTGATCGGTACCGAACATACTGAATGTGCGAGCTCACACTGCATTGAATCTTTGTGCTTTTCGCCAAAAATGAAACCCATATCGTTCCACAACCACCGTATTCCATCCATGCGACTTCTGGCTATTCCCTTAAACTCAAAAAAAGACCACCCGGGGACACCATTTTGAGTCGATTGAACAGATTCAACGTGAAACGCCGCTCGCTTTGAAGGTCATCCCTGCCGATGACTTTTTAGCATGCATTGAGGATTAGAAAAAGTTGGCGGAAGTGAATTGTATCAGGATCGGATTACTTTGAAGGCGATCAAATAAATTTGGAAGAATAAATAAAGAGTTTTTCGAAAATAAAAGAATAATTGGTTTTACTTTTTGGGAACAGTAGTACTATATTCTTAAACATTCTTACGTCTTCTCTAGTATTTATGTTTTCGTTACTTAAAGAGAATCATTCATACGATTGAAAAAATGAAATACAAAAAAAAAGAACAAAACATTTTCTAAAGAAAAATAGAAAAAAATGCAAATAAATTTCATTATCGTCTAAATGCTTCTACTTTTTTTTTTTCTTCTTCAAGTCCAGGAAAGCTTTTAATAACTTTCCAAGAAAATTTTTTTTCCTCTGCCCGCTAGAAGAAAAAAAAAAAAGTTGTTGCCAACCTTTGTACTTTAATACCATAAAAATAATTCAATCCAGTAAGAAATTGAGTAAACAGTAATAAAAGAAGAAGAAGTAGAAAACGCTGCAAAAATGAATTTTGTTTATGCCAATTTTAGTCTTGATGACTTTCAGTTGCTTTAAGTCGAAAAGTGAATAATAAATGGCGGCTTGCAATAAGAAACGGAAATTCTGTTTCGAATAAAAAAACGCTTGCAGCGTTATTAGAATAATATTTACGATGCGCTATTTGTGTCATTTTTAATTTAAATATTTCATAAGGTAATTTATCAATATTGTGTTTTTAATACTAGGCTTAGTTGTTGTTTAAAATGTGATGTGGTTTGATTTAAAGATAAAGAAAATTTTTAAAAATATATTTAAATGTTGGCATCAATAAATGAAGCCAAAGCAAACTTTATTTATTAAAATACAGTCAAAATGCAATCGTTCTTAGTTTTAAGAATATAAAGCATGTGTGTCTAATCTTCAGTGTCCTACAGCATTGAACGGACACCCTATGAGTTATGACTAACACCCCATGAGTCTCATGAAAGGAGGGAAAAGGGCAGCTTCCGTTTTGATGGAGCGTCCGTTGGTAGAAGTCTAACTTGGCTCCGTGTTGCTGAAGAAGGAGGGCAGTGCCTTCAGGGAGAATTACCCCGCATTTGCGTATTGTATGAGGAAAACTCCCACCAGGTAGTCCGACATACGGGGCAAGAGGCTGAACATCACAAAGCATTCGAGTGTCTTCGTTTTTTGTAACAGTGTCTACAATAAAGCACGCCCGGGGATTGAAATTCAGCCCTAGTGCTCACCAGCGGCACATGCTACTGCTGAGTCGAGCATATAGATCATAAAAAAATTATTGGAATTTTTACAGAATTATCGCAGGATGCTAATTCCTGTTGGTAAATCTGCTAATTTGGGTGGGGGTTAATTAAATAAACATATATGTATGTTGTAAGAATTAATATTTAAAATTTAAACACTAATGTTTCTTAAATATATGCAAAACTCTATTAAATTTAGTATAGGAAGGGAATATGACAATATACAATTTTTTTCTAGAAATATTATGTGTAATATTAAATTAATTGAATACCATATTTGGTTTTGAATTCGGCTTTAAAAATTTTCTTTTCGCCAAAGTAAGCCAAGCTGTACTGTTTGCAATTGAATTGTAGACAGAACAAGAAATCCGGGTTATCATATTTTACTCATTTTGCGCCTCAAAAGATTGTCACATCCCAACGGCCCCTATTTTGCGATTTGGCCCCATATTTTTTAACATTGCCGTCTTTCACTAAGTATTAGTTCAGTAATTCTATTTATTTAAATATGAGTTTATGACAATTTCAATCCTACTTTTGATGAAGTTTATGTGTGCACCGCTAGATGGCACTGTGAAGTAAAAACGATACGGATGAAATATTATAATTAATATTACTGAATTACGTACTAATATGGCTAAATATGAAAGAAATTATGCAATATTTATTTTAAAAGTACATTTATGAAAAATAAATGGATTATAAATAATATATTTTGCACACATTTCTGTATTTTACTGTAAAATATTTCATTTACTCTAACATCATCGTTGCTTTGCTTATGAAAAACAATTCTTAAAAAATATTTTTTTTTTTTTTTTTTTGTAAAAAAAAAATTCTTTTTTAGTATGATTGATCTAAATAATATGTTTTTCTAATTCATTATATTACAAAAAAATGTCATGCACCTATGCTGTATTGTCACACAAAAATGCCAATACAGTGCTGGTTTCACTGAATTTTATAATTTTTGAATGGAATTCCTTTACCTTAAAATCTAGTTTACCAATTCAGGCAAGATTTATAACGACGACTGTCACACGCAAACTAACAACATTGAATTAAATATTATGCGAGTATCATGCCACTACTGGAGCATCACACTATAAGATGTCTGCTACTGTACAAATGCTCTTAAACCTGTATTGCCATAGGGAATTTATAAACAAAAACAGTTTTTCAATGTGCATCGTGTATAACTTCTTACATAACTAGAATTATACACGAATTCTATTAGCTATTATCTTTTATATTTTCACCAACCAATAATAAACTATTATATTTATATTTTCACCAGACTGTAACAATTTGTTGTTCAAAAAAAAAAACGCCATTGCACAAGACAGTTAAGAAATTATTCAGTAAAAGCACAGCAGTTTCTAAACAGAAACAAAAAAAAACACCATCTTTTATTTTACTTTTTAAGTAAAAATATTTTAAATCTCGATATTTAACACAGTCATTTATTTAAGTTATTTTCGCGTCATGAATGCCATTAAATCTGGCGCTCGGTACCAGCTTATTACTGGATCGAGCCCTGGCGTCGCCATGATGTTATAGTCGTTCTGAATCCACTTTAAATAGTAGTCCCGGTCTCATATGACTATATAGATCATCACAAAGCTAAGTCAGACATTTACCTACGAACGCTCCCTCATAATAAAAGAAACTGCCCCTTTCCCACTTCAACCAAGTGAGTCCATATGTGTGTTCGTTGGCTTGATCTAGATGTCTACCGTGATAAAACAACAACAACAGTTACTACTGCACAAAGCTCTTAAATACGTACTGCCATAAGGAGTTTAAAAAAAAACCTGGTTTTTTGAATGCGCGTTTAAATTTACATATAACTAGATGTATGCGCGAATTCTTGCTATATGATTATTATATTTATGTTTTCACTAATAACACTTATCAATATTTTACTTAATATAAGTAGTAGCCATTTGTTGTTCTGAAAAGCCATAGCACAAGACAGTTAAGAAATTATTCAGTAAACGGCACAGCAATTTCGAAACATAAAAAAAAACTATCATCTTTGAATACCATCATTGCTTCCGAGCCGGCGCTGGATGTACCCAGTCGCACGCCGCTTAAAACTCTGCAAGAACACAATCCTGCCATCCCTTTACAGCCGAACATTGCATTTCTTTTCATTCCACCGGTTGCCGCTGTCAACTACCATAATGATATTTTTTACTTTCTTTTTCGCAGTATAAGTCTCCTCGGAAGAAAACGTGCTCTCATTGAATCTGAAGAAGAAAATAAAACGCGGAAAGAAACTCACTCAGCAGATGGTAAACAATGAATGTCTTCTTCATCATTTAGCAGAATCCTTACATAAGTGATGTATCCTTTGAAAAGAAGAATTGCTATCATGGAGGGAGTAAGAAAATAAAAAAGACGGAAAAAAAGAAAATAAAAAGAAAACAAGAATGAATGTTTTCATTTTTATTACTCTCTGGTGAAGACTAGGAAGATATGTTTTTATTTCCTGAATTATTTTTTTTTCTTAGCGATGAATTTTATTCTCTTTTTGACGTAAGTTTTGAATATATGAATTACCACACATGTATATATATATATATATGTATGTATAAAAGATAGCAGTCAATTGTAGTATTAGAAGTTGAGGTATTGAAATTTATATCCCATTCATTAGGTTGATGCTGTTTTACTTCGTTACGTATGGATCAAATACCCAATGAACATTTACATTTTAAATTGACATAAGTTTATTTCACTTTATAAATAAAAAAATTTGAAATCTGGATTTTTAACACTGCTGTTTATATCAGTTATTTTCGTATCATAAATGTCATTAAATCTCTCTCTGGGTACCAGAGGTATCGAGTCGGCGGCGCCATGGATGTTGCTGTAGTGATTTCACCAATCAATATAAGTAATAGTACCCGGTCCTATATGAATGTAGAGCATCACGGGTCTAAGTCAGATTTTCTACCTACGTGTGGTCCATCACAACGGAATCTGCCCTCTTTCCCTTAAACTGGATGGACTGCCCTCTTTCTCTTGGTGGACTGGGTCTGGCTGTCTCGGTTAAATGGGATAAAAAGCAATATCAATAGATGTCTTGCTACTGCTGAAAGCTGTTAAGCTAGTATTGCTATAGGAATTTATAAAAAAATATTTTTTTCAATGCACATCGCGTATAAATTCTTACATAACGCTAAAATTATTCCCGAATTCTACTCTATGAATTATTATATTTACGTTTTACCAGCCAATAATACTTATCAATATTTTACGTAATACGGACTGTAACAATTTGCTGTTAAAAATAAGGCCATTGCGCAAAATAGTTATGAAATTATTCAGTGAACGACACAGTAATTTCGAAGCTGAAACAAAGAAAACATCATAGAACAGAACATCATCAAACAGAACCGAAAGAAAAAAGCAAGCATCTTTGAATACCATCATTTGCTTCGAGCAACTGCTATGATTCCCGATCGCACGCTGCTTAAAAACTCGGCAAGAACACCATCCTGCCATCCCTTTATAGCTGATCATTACATTTCTCTTCATGCCACCGGTTGTCTGTCAGCTACCATAATGATATTTTTTACTTTCTTTCTTTCTTTCGCAGTATAAGTCTCGGAAGAAAACGTGCTCTCATTGAATCTGAAGAAAGAAAATAAAACGCTGAAGAAACTCACTCAGCAGATGGTAAACAATAAATGTCTTCTTCATCATTTATGGAATCCTTACATAAATGATATATACTTGAAAAGAAAAATTGCTATCATGGAGGGGAGTAGAGAAAATAGAAGAAAATAAAAATAAAAATAAAACAGAGTGAATGTCTCAATTTTTATGACACTTTGGTGAAGTCTGCGAAGGTATGTTTTTATTTCCTGAATTATTTTTTCTATCGATGAATTTTATTCTCTTTGACACGTAAGTTTTCTGGAATACATGAATTAAGAAACATGTGTATATATATATAAGCAGGCAATTGTAGTATTAGAAGTTTCAGATATTCAAATTTTATATGGTATTCATAAGGTTGATCCGTATGGATTCAATATGCAATGATAAATCTAAAAGTTTACATTTATTTTACTTTAAAAAAAAATAAATCTGGATTTTTAACACTATGAAATTTATTTAGGTTATTTTTTCCGCGTGTCATAAATTCCATTAAGTCTGGCGCTTGGTACCACAGGTTTCATGCTCGACTCTGGCGGCGACATGGATGTTTGCAGTGGTTCTGAATCCCCTTTAAACCGTAGGTCCCGGTCTCATATGACTGTAGAGCATCACAGATCTGAGTCAGACTTCTACCAACGGGTGCTCCCTCCAAAACAGAAACTGCTCTTTTCCCTTCAACCATGAGTCATGAGGTTACGGGTTCGCCGGCTTGGTCTAGATGTCTACAAAATGGGATAAATCAACATCAACAACAAATGTTTGTTACTGCACAAAGTTCTTATGTTGGTATTGCCATAGAGAATTTATAAAAAAAAAATTACGTATCGTATAAATTCTTATATATCCAGAATTATGCGCATTCGATACGAACTATTTTTACTTATGTTATATTTGCCAATATTTTACGTAACACGGAGTGTAACAATTTGTTGTTAAAAAACCATTGCAGAGGACATTTAGGAAATTATTTAGTAAACGGCACAGCAATTTCGAAACAGAAACAACAAACATCAATAATCTTTGAATACCATCATTGCTTCCGGAGCAATTGCTCAGATTCCCAATCGCACGCCACTTAAAAACTCAACAGCAACACCATCCTGCCATCCTTTATAGCCGAACATTACGTTTCTTTTCATTCCACCGGTTTTCTGTCAACTACCATGATGATATTTTTATTTTCATTTCTTTATTTCTTTCGCAGTATAGAACATTGGAAGAAAACGTGCTCTCATTGAATCTGAGAAAAGATGGTAAACAATAAATGTCTTCTTCATAATTTATGGAAGAATTACTAACATGCATATTTTTTTTGCTTTCGCGTTTAAATTCTTTAACCAGAATTATGCACGAATTCTATACTATATACACTATTATATTTGTGTTTTTCCCAGCCGATAATATTTACAAATACTTTACACAATACGGACTGTAACAATTTGTTCAAAAAAGATATTCTACAAAGCAGTTAAATTATTCAGTAAACGGCAGAGCAATTCCGAAACAGAAACAAAACATCATGTTGAATACCATCATTGCTTTTCGAGCCATTTGCTCCAGATTCCCCAGTAGCACGATGCTTAAAAACTCGGCAAGAACACAATCCTGCCATCCCTTCACAGCCGAACATTACATTCCTTTTCATTCTACCGGTTGTCTGTAAACTACCATAATGATTTTCTTTCTTTCATTTCTTCCTTTCGCAGTATAGAAACTTGGAAGAAAACGTGCTCTCATTGAATCTGAAAAAAAGAAAAAGAAATAAAACGCAAACGCGGAAAGAAACTCCCAGCAGATGGTAAACAATAAATGTCTTCTTCATCATTTTTAGAATCTTTTTGCATAAATGATATATCCTTGAAAGGAAAAATTTCTATCCTGGAGGGAGTTTGAAAATAAAAAAAAAAAAAACAGAGTAAATGTTTTCATTTTTTATTACCTTCTGGTGAAGTCTGCGTAATTAGTTTACATTTTATATTCTGAATTATTGTTTTCTTCTGTCGATTTCGATGAAATTTATGATCTTTGACGAAAATTTTCGAGAATATAAAAATTACTAAACATGTATACATATAAAAGAAATGCAGGCAATTGTAGTATTACAAGTCGAGGTATTCAAATTTATGCGATTTGTACGGATCCTAAATAAAATGAAAAAAAGCTTAGACGTTTACATTTTGATCTATGGGTTATTTTATTTTTAAATAAAAAAATTTATTTTTATTTCTATCACTTTGTTATTTATTTAAGGTTATTTTTCTTATCATAGATGTCATTAAATCTGGCGCTCAGTACCAAAGGTTTCGCCAGAGGTTTCGGGATCGAGTGCTGGTAACGCCATGGATGTTTGTATTGGTTCGGGATCCACTTTCAGCCGTAGGTCCCGGTCTCATATGACTACAGAGCATCACAGATAGAAGTGAAACTTCTATCAACGGATGTTCCATCACAACAGAAGCTACTCTTTCACTTCAACCATGAGTCCATACGGGTTCGTGGGCTTGGTTAGATGTCTACCATGTGTGAAAAAACGCGGACAACAAGTATTGCTGCACAATTCTCTAAAGTCGATATTGCAATAGGGGAATTTATAATAAAAATATTTTTATTGCGTATCGCGTATAAATTCTTATAGAATTATACACGAATTCCAGTATGTGAACTATTATATTTATGTTTTCCCCTGCCCAATAACATAACAAATATTTTACGCAATACGGAATGTAACAATTTGTTGTTTAGAAAAAGTCATTGCAGAAGACGGTTAAGAAATTATTCAGTAAACGGCACAGCAATTTCGAAACAGAAACAAAAAAACTATCATCTTTGAATACCATCATTGCTTCCGAGCAATTGCTAGATATCCAGTCGCACGCCGCTTAAAAACTCTGCAAGAACACAATCCTGCCATCCCTTTACAGCCGAACATTACATTCCTTTTCATTCTACCGGTTGTCTGTCAACTACCATAATGATATTTTCTTTTCTTTCTTTATATCTTTCACAATATAAGGCTTGGAGAAACGTGCGCTCATTGAATCTGAAAAGAAAGAAAAATAAAACGCGGAAAGAAACTCACTCAGCAGATGGTAAACAATAAATGTCTTCTTCATCATTTATGGAATTCTTTACATAAATGATAGATCCCCTGAAAAGAAGAAATTGCTATCATGGAGGGAGTAAAGAAAGTAAAGACAGAAAAAATAAAGAAAACAAAATGGATGTTTTAATTTTTATTACCCTCTGGTGGTGATGTGTGATAAAAAAAAACAATAGATGTCTTCTTGCTACTGTACAAAGCTCTTAAGCCAGTATTACCATAGGGACTTTAAAAATATTTTTTATTGCTTTTCGCTTTTAAATTCTTTAACAGAATTATGCACGAATTCTACTATATAAACTATAATATTTATGTTTTTCCCAGCCGATAATATTTACAAATACTTTACATAATACGGACTGTAACAATTTGTTGCTCGAAAAAGATATTCTACAAAGCTGTTAAGAAATTATTCAGTAAACGGCAGAGCAATTCGAAACAGAAACAAGAAGCATCATGTTGAATACCATCATTGCTTTCGAGCCATTGCTAGATTCCCAGTGCAGCACGATGCTTAAACACCCTGCAAGAATACAATCCTGCCATCGCTTTACGAGGCGAACATTACATTTCTTTCATTCTACCGGTTGTCTGTCAACTACCATAATGATATTTTTTCCTTTCTTTCTTTCGCAGTATAAGTCTCCGGAAGAAAACGTGCTCTCATTGAATCTGAAAAAGAAAAGAAAATAAAACGCGGGAAGGAACTCACTCAGCAGATGGTAAACAATAAATGTCTTCTTCATCATTTATAGAATCCTTACAGAAATGATAGATCCTTGAAAAGAAAAATTGCTCTCCATGGAGGGAGTAAGAAAATAAAAGACGGAAAAAAAAAAAATAAAGAAAACAAGAGTGAATGTTCTCATTTTTATTACCCTCTGTTGAAGTTCTGCAGGTATGTTTTTATTTCCTGAATTATTTTTTCTCTATCGATGAATTTTTATTCTCTTTGACGTAAGATTTCGGTAATACACGAATTACTAAACATGCATTTTATATGATGAAAGCAATTGTAGCATTGGAGGTTGAGGGTATTCTAATTTATATGGTATTCATAAGGTTTTATGCCGTTTTACTTTGTTGCACGTGGATCCAATATGTAATTTTAAATGTTAAACTTTTACATTTTTAATTTATATGTTTATTTTACTTTAAATAAAAAATTTGTAAATCTTGATTTTTATTATTGCTATTTATTTTGTATCATAAATACAATTAAATCTTGCGCTCGGTACCAGAGGTTTCGGGATCTGAGTCACAGCGGTGCCATGGATGTTTGTAATGGTTCGAATTCACTTTAAACGGTAGTTCATGTTTTATTATGACAGTAAAGCGTTTAGCGTAGGGCGATATCTCTACCCTTTTTAAAAAAGATAACATCTCCTTTCTAGAAATCTGCCAGCCAGCAGGTGTCCTACCGGCTGAACTAATCTACATTGGAAGATTAGTTTGGTAGTACGCCAATGAAGATTAGTTTGGTTTGTCGCGCTACGGTCATTCCATGCGCACTTTCAACAAATTAGACCGGACCTCAATTCAACCGAGTCAAAAACAACAAACATCCATTCCATCGCTATGATTCGAACCTAAAGCTTGTGGTACTAGAAGCCATAATCGCTTGCTAATTGGCCATCAGGTCTCTGACAAGGAAGAAAGAAGAGTGTATTTTCAGAGGTATCTGAAAATAAGTAATTTAATTGTGATTAATATTCCATGGAAAAGAACCTTTTGAAATATATATATGTATTTACAAATAAATCAACAATGTAACAATTTGGCAATTAAAAAAAACCATTGACGAGATAGTTAAGAAATTATTCAGAAAGCAGCACAGCAATTTCGAAACAAAGCTCAACAATGC